>JAREIK010013004.1:0-64657 GCA_029783825.1 Sapria himalayana | reverse complement strand
CATTTCTTACTCTCCTAAGTATTTATAAGCAAAGCAAGCTTTTATACAATGTTCTCCTTAAAAAATGGTGTTCAAGGAAATGGGTTAAAAATGTTAAAGGTGCGAAAGCTCAAAATATAGTATTATTTGATCCAAATTTTTGGTCTCATTTTTATTTTGCATAAAGATCACTGTTCTATTATTTAGTATCTTGAGAGATGTTGATTCAGAGGAAATATCAACTATGGGTTATATTTATGAGCTGATGAATTCAGCTATGGAGAAGATTGCATTGAATTGTGGTGGCGTGGAGATGAAATATAACCCAATTAGAGAAAATTAATGCAAGATAGATTTTGCAACTTCATTGATATTTACACACAGCAGGTTATTATCTTAATCCTCAATTATGGTATGAGGATATGTTCTCTAATGTTGATAAGGTGAGGAAATGATTATTTGATGTATGTATGGATAGGATATTCGATTATAAAGAATATTTAAAAGCTGACATTCAGTTGGATTCATTTGACTACGTAATGGGTGAATTTGAGAGTCGTATTGTAATTGATTCTCAGACATTAAGAAGCCCTACAAGTTAGTGGATGTGTTTTGGGTATTCAAAACCAGAGTTGCTAAAGTTTGATATTCGAGTCCTTAGCCTTACTTGTAGTACTTCGGGATGTGAAAGAAATTAGAGTACATTTGAATTGGTAATATTTTTATTTTTGTAAATTTTTATACATGTATTTTTATTTTAATATTAAAAAATTTATTTATTTTAACATATACATTTCTTTATTTTATTATTTGTAGATATATACAAAAAAAAAACTTGAACATTAAAGGTTGAATGCTCTTGTGTATGTAAGGTACAATACTAGTTTGAGAGAACGAAATCTACAAAGAAAATAAAATATTGATCTGATTTTGGTAGAGGAGATCGATTCGGATGTTAAATGGATTGCAGAGAAAAAAGATCTCCTCTCACTTGATCTTTGTTGGCTTCAAGATGATGAGTTATTCAATGTTGATGTTATTAAAGTAGTATTATCTAACTTCCAACATACTCAAGTATCATCGGATCATATGATTTTTTCATATTTCTATAAAAATAAACATAATAAAGTAACAAGTACTCAAAAATTGAAGTTATAAATTTGATTTAATTTAATAAAAAAACTTATAATATTTATATCTAATTATTAATTAATACTAGGTACAAGTGGAGGCATAGACAAAAATATGAGTTCAATTTGATACCAATTATTGAAGATGAAGATTTACATGAAATTGGGATAAATGATAATTGACATTTACCTATTTTTATTACATTGGATGAGGATGATGATGACATCGATGAGGAGAATTTAAATTGAAATAATTTACTTTATTTCATATTTTATGACTTGGTTATGACTTTTTGTTAAAGTTTGAAGCTATTAGTATAGTTGAATCTATTTTATATTTTATGACTTTGTTATGATTTTTTGTGAAAGTAGTGAACTAATATGTATTTTTTTAATTCTGATGAATTGTTTTCATATTTTTATTTATGCTATTTATTTTATATATTTTTAATAATAAATTAATTATATATTGTGAGAATCAAAAAGGTTACATCTCATGCCTCGAGGCTTACCGCCTCGCCTCATGAATTTTAAAATAATCTCATCTTATGCTTTTCGTCTTTTAAAACTTTGCACTAGAATACTTTTTTCATATCTACCCATAACCTTCATTGAAATTGTGGAACAGGTCCAACGAGGTGCACGCTGCTTCCCTGCCTAATTTTCATATCTATCCATAACCATCGTTGAAATTGTGGGGTTTGCTGGACTAGGATACTTTTTTATTGTGAATGATCAAATAAAATTAAATACAAGTGACAACTTAAGGCCTGTAAATAAAAATAAAAACATAAGGATAATTCACATATCGAGTGTTCTCATCAAAAATAAAGATATAAAATGAAAAAAAATAGACAATACTCTTATCAAGTTAGTGTGTAAACATGTAATGCATCAAATTTGAAAAAATAAATATAAGTTGACTTCTTTAAAGTCTTTGTAAATATATTGGTTGATAAATTTGTTGTGTGTGTTGTGTGTGTGTGTGTGTGTGTTATAATAATGGTTTTATATTGGATTTTTTCTTGAAAAACGAATTGATTAATCAGGATATGTTTTTATTCTAGTTAAATATTGAATTGGCAGTTATATATTTTGTTGTCTTACTATCATAGTATAGAGCAGAAAACTAGTAAAAATCAATTTTTTTCAAAAAGATGTCAAATTTATAGTAGTTTATAAATATTGTCATTATTATCTTAATTTGTCTTTGCAAATTATTTCAATATATCAAATTGGTTGTGGAATTACCAAATTTGTCTTCTCGAGGAAATAAAGCTTTTGTCGATGCATATTCATGTTGAAATGCAATCTCTACTCAATTTGAGGATGAACAATTGTAAGAAAGACATTAGACTTCCTATACATATTAATATAATACTTCGACTACAACAATGTAGGCATTGACAATTGACTTATTTTATTGATTAGGCAATCTTTGATAGTTTCAACTCAAATCTTGTAATGATGGAAGAATTGACAACTTACCTTAATTAATTAATTGGTACGTAGCCATACGTGCAAACTAATTAATCATAGTATACATTATATATGATCGATGATTCCAGTGTAGTTTATTTACTTACTTTGCTTCATTGTCCAACATTCCTATAATTGATATATACTTTTGTGTCACTTTCAGTACGAAAGAGAGCTAGGAGCTAAGTGTTAGAAAGGATAAGAGAGGAAGGAGTCACTTGTATGAGTTGTAGAAGTAGTATAGTTTTCTCTACTAGATATCTATTTTTAATTTAAGGTATGCCATATTGAGTTAGTGTCCTAATAAAGGATATTGATAATTCATCACATATAGATCAAAAAAAAAAAGTAACTCATGAGAAATATATTTTAATATATTATTATTTTTAAGATTTTAATATTTTTGTTCAATTATGTTTTGATAATTTCATAAATTTTAGTGAAAATAGATAATATGTAAATTTTATCTTTAAAAAACAAATATCTACCGTATTAAAAATAATTATCCACAAAAAATTATAAAATATTTAATACTATCATGAGTATAGTTCTATATGGTTTTCAAAATTACTAAATAAGTCATTAGAATTGGGTCCCTAAAAAGTACTCTATTGACATGTATGATTGAAAAGTTTTCGTATTGTTTTCTAGGAAATGTTATGAACAAATAATACACATATAAGAATAATTGACCTAACATATATCTCTTACCTTGTAAAACAATATCATTTACAATAACATCAAAGATTCTAGAATCAAAAAATATAATAAATAAAAATTAATTATTTTTAGCATAAAAACTAATTGAAAAGTTCACAACCCAAAAGTTATAAAAGTCTATTTGTAAAAGGTATGATATTTTACTTTCATAGGAATCTGTAGTCTCTAAGAAAATAAATCATTCATAATATTTTTTGGAATTGGTAATAGATTCGATGGATGTATGCTTAGAATATTAAAGTGTTGAACTAGTAATATAGTGTTGAACTAGGAATTTGTGGTTCAAGATATAATGTTTAGCATCTATCCTAATGATGTCTTGCTCTACAGCAATGAAAAACATACTCAAAGATCAATAAAACTTTAAGATGCATATGTGCAAGTGATTGCTTTTATATAATTGAATAGATTGAGATAACATACATGTCAGGTGGTATTATTCATAATAAAATAAATAAAAAAATTATAAAATAAAAAAATTGTAATTATAAAATTTTTTTTAATGCTGGTATGTAAAGATCTAGAATATCATGCTTGAAGAAAAGAAAGGTAAGTTACTGCTTATTTTATGCCTTTGTGAAGATGTCTACTTATTAAGTTATCTGAATATAAATAGTAAATTGTTGTAATTGTCTCATCCTAAATATTCTCATTGTAAAATAAGTTGTTTACCTTTATGTGATTCTTTTTTTGTATATGTAGCAATTGGATTTATGTATTTATTTTGTAGTATGTTTACATTTAATAGGTATCTAGATTGCATCAGCTGGTAGAAGTTGAAGAGAATACGAAAGATCTACTCAAAGTTTGTTTGAGTATATCTTCTAAACAGAGCACTCATTCATGGGTCCCAAATTCTGAACTGATTATATATCCTTGACTCCCTCCTTGCCCTACTCCCCCTCCACTCCCCCCCCCCATCCCAACTGTTTTTTTTCTTTGTTTTAACCCCTGCACTTTCTTCTGGCAAACTGGTACAATGAAGGCAGTGGACGAGATTGAGGAGCTTCTTATTCCTAGCACTGATATGACTAGATTGAAGCCCAAAGTCATGAAACTTCATGATTATCATTGTCAGAAAGAACAGCATGAATCTGATTCTTTTATAGATATGTGTTCCAATCCTGACACCCACTTGTGAGTGTAATGTGAGACATGTTTCATGTTCACTTATGAAAAATTATTTAGTTTTGAAAATGGATAAGACTAGAGATTTTGGGAATACAAAATAATGGTTCTTTGATTTATTGGGTCTCTTCCAGTACTGACTCCTGGAAGTGTGCTTTTATTATTATTGATATTGGTCCTCTACAAAAAATTTCAATTAAAGGATTTTGTTAGAAATTCTGTTTCCCCAGATCATGATTGGAAATTGCAAAGAGAGGTGCCTAATTCTTATCTTATTTATTGATTGAAACATAATGAAGAACATTAGATAAAATGAATGGATTTCGTTTGTGATAACAGTTGGAACAAATATGTCAAACAAACAGAGAGACATGCTCAAATAGGTATTTTGCAACTGTATACTATATAAACAAATAGGTAATATATTAATATAAATGTAGATTTGTATACAGAGAGGGCACACATACAGGGCACTCCAAATCTAACCAATTGTTGTTCCTCACATAGAAGTAGACATATTCAATGGATTGGGTGAATCAGGTCAACATTTGGAATAATCATTTTATTTCCAGCTCAGGGTATCACAGCCCAGCTTGATAGATCAAGTATTGCTGCCCCAACTGCTGGTCTGGGTTTGGCTTAGTGCATCTTGATTATGAGATATTTATATGCATTATGATGCGCCCACACCTTTTTTTGATAATCGTATGCACCCAGGACAGTTTATTATGTTTGTGCTATAGATCAAGAGTTGATATGAAAACCAAATATCTTGTTATATGTAAATGATTTTATTTTCAGATTTATTTTTGTTAATTAAACATGGACCAAAGCAATTGAGATTATGATGCTCATTTGTTAATTAGATTTATGGATGTTATAATTTTTATTCAATTTTTTTCTCTTATTGCTTAGTTTGTTCTTTTTATGAGAACACCTAACTTATTAGTTGTCCAAATCATTTTTTTCTTATTATATAATGGAGACATATATGATATTTTGTTTATATTAAATATTTATTTTATCTTTCACATTTCAAATTATAATATAGTAGTAAAACAATATGTATGTATGAAGATAAGGGTTTACAGACCCTTGAAGAGTTGCACATGCACCCAATTGGTAGAAAAAAAAGTTCTTAGGTACTTGCATAGCACAAGCACGTGCACATTGCAAGCATGTGCATAATACAAGCATCCGCAAAGAGAGAATAGTGGTGGTGCATGCACAGTAATCTACGAGTGCATAGGACCTCAGTTTTGTGCATGGTGGTAAGCATAGTGGTGAGCCTGGTGTTGAGCATGTTGGTGTTCATAATGGCGTGAGGTAGATGCCTAATTGGGTAAGTTTTTTTGACAATGGTACAAAAAAAGAGAGATTAAATCTTAATTCGGTTTGAAAATAATTAGAATTTGGTACAACTTTGATTTTTAGAAGAATCAATATAGATTATCATAACCAAGGAAGCACGGCCACGGCTCCCTACAGCCGTGTCCACGTGTCCGACACCTGGACACGTAGACACGACACGGACACGGCATGGATATGTATCTAATACGCCATGTGGCGTATCATACGCACAATCCGTATCCGATACTCCACGTGGCGTATCAGATGGTTGCGTCGGCAGCCGTATCCACGTCTATAGTGCCCGACGTCCGACGACGTTGGGTGGCCAACGTCGCATCATGGGCGACGTTGGCCATTGGCAGGGACGGGCACGATTTGAGGGGAGCGGAAGGGGCGGCACGATTTGAGGGGAGAGGGAGGGGTGGCACGATTTGAGGGGAGAGGCAGGGGCGGGCGAGTTTGAGGGGAGAGGAAGGGGCGGGCGCGTTTGAGGGGAGAGGAAGGGGTGGGCGCGTTTGAGGGGAGAGGAAGGGGCGGGCGCATTTGAGGGGAGAGGCAGGGGCGGGCGCGTTTGAGGGGAGAGGCAGGGGCGGGCGCGTTTGAGGGGAGTAGCAGGGGCGGGCGGGATTGAGGGGAGAGGCAGGGGCGGGCGGGCGGGATTGAGGGGATAGGCAGGGGCGAGCGGGCAGGCGTGAGTGAGGGGAGAGGGGCGGGCGGGCGTGATTGAGGGGAGAGGCAGGGGCGGTCGTGCTTGAGGGGAGAAGCAAGGGTATAAAATAAAATATTTTTATAAAATAAAATAAAAAATATATATTTTTATATAATATAATTATAAAATATTATTTTATAAAATAAAATAAAATAAAATAAAATATTTTTATATAATAAAATAAAAATAAAAATATTTATTTTTTTATCATGCCTAATATTTATAATTAATAAAATAAAAATATTATTTTATATAATAAAATAAAATAAAATAAAAATATATATTTATTTTATATAATAAAATACTTAATATTTATAATTAAGAATTTTTATTTTTATTTTTATTTTTTTATCATGCCGTATCCTAGCCGTATCCGTATCCTAGTTTTTTAGAATTTGTCATTTCTCCGTATCCTACCGTGTCGTATCCCCGTGTCCGTGTCCGTGCTTCTCAGATCATAACTGATGTAGGTGAAGGAATGTCCTAGTTTAGTGTCCTCATTGCAGGAGGATAGGGCATCATAAAAATAGTTGTTAGATATTCTTTTCAAAAGAAGATTAAGAATTTATATGCAGTGATGTGAGAGACATACTAATTATTAGAGTTATCTAGAAATTCTCACAAAATTTATTTTCTTTGGTACTTACTAGAAAGGAGTATATAAAATTATTCTCTAAGACAATATTCTTTCATGTATTACTAGTTATTTTGTTTTTATTCACTTTAGACTTTTTGATTATCAACAGGAGCAAATATTTATATCGCTAATAGTTATATTCTATTTTTTATATATTTTTTTATTCTGAAAGTTATTGAATATGATAATATTTAAATTTAATTATTATTACTTTATTATGTCATATTTATTTTTGATTATCATATTTATTTATTTTTTATTAGTTATCCATTCAGATATTAAATTCTGACTTTATCTTTATTTTTATTGATATTTCTTTATATAATCAAAAAATTGAATTGATTATATTCTATATGTTTTCTTTTTCAGTAAGATTTTTCTTTAGATATTTGAGTGTTTTAAATTCATTACTTGTGCATTATCAGTTTGGTCACTTATCACTAATTAAACAGAGAATAATATCAAAGACAATTATATAAGTTTTTATTTTACTCTAGTATTCATTGAAGGTAAAAATATTACTAAGACATGACTTGTAGAGTAATTGTTAGTATGACATTATATTCTTTGTATATGTTACATTTTATTATCATTATAATGTTTTATTTTATTATTGTCTGGGCTATTCCAATCCTATGTTAATTATTTGTCTTAGAGTCAAATCTTAGCAAAGGAAGTTTGACAAAAGTGTGAGGCATGAGGCATGCATTGTAACAATATAGTGCACATGAAGCAAGCACTATAATTGTTTAGAGCACATAAGGCAAGCAATATAACAACATAGTGCATGTATGTGTTGTTATATTGCTTGCATTGTGTTGGTACCCACTATGTCGATATGGAGGGGTGCAGAGGTGCTTGTAGGGTTGTGAACAATGCACATGAACAGTCCACAGTGAACAATGTACTCGTGAACAGTGAACGCGTGTTGGTGTCTGAATTGTGCAGAAAAGTTGGTGTGTCCGATTATTTTTGTGTGCAGAAATTTTTTGATAGTTACAAATAAATACGAAAAGAAAACAACACAACAATTGAAATTAATAACATAATATAATTTAAGATGATTCAATTCAATAACTTAAAAGTCACTTATATATGGGACAAAACAATTATAGCAATCTACATGAGTTGGGTGTTTTAAAGAAATTGAAAACATAACATAAAAAATAGTAAATAAAAAAATATAAAACTTCAATATTTCTCATTATATTGATGCGTAAAAGTACAATATACTAAGATTGGAGCAGAACTGAATCACAAGTCAGTTTGAATCAAAACCAAGTTATTGACTTGTGAATAATATGATTAAGATTGCCAGTAACAATGGGACAATAGTGGGATAGCAAATTGTATTCTATTGAAAAATTTTGGATATTCTAAAGAATACCATAAGATGCTCAAATGAAAATGACTTTTAATCAACATACACACTACTTAGATTCTATAATATCTGTCTTATTTGAAACTCATCTAATGAGTATTTAGAGTAATCTCGAGAAGATAGATATTACACAGAGGATTCATGGTCAAGACTAAAATTTGATAGACAAAACAACTTAAGCAAAAAAACTTTACTAGAATGAGATTGATTATAAGTTGGTGGACGTGCAAGGTCTAAGAGATCATTTATAGAAAAGAGTGAACCATATCCCAATTGCCTGAATAGGGCAGGAAGAGGTCCAGGTAGTTGTTGGTTATGATAGGATCCATTTGGCTGAAATTGTAATGATGATGAGGGCATGACAGGTCATTTTGTAGGAATTGGATCATGATTAAATGGAGGTTTTTGCATTCTTTGCTCAATAATAAGTGTTGAACCTTTCATGACATATGCCACGAATGATGTCTCCAAGTGATTTATATGAGAAATATTTGTTATTTTTATTTTCATAGTGACATCTTTTTTCTATAGTTTCTTGTTAAAGAATAGTGTTGGAAGAAATTATTTGATTTAAATTTATTAAAAATAAGTAGTATATCATCATGTTCTTCCATTATAATAGGGACTCAGCCTCTTGGCATATGGAAAGAGTTATATTAGAGAAATTCATAGATTTAAGTACTCTCTTAGCTAACTTTAGAGCAGTCTATGATTTATCTTTATTGTATATTTTTAATAGGTTCAACATGGGTGTTCGTTGGATATTATCATTTTATTCCAAAATAAGTGATAATAGATTTTATAAAGATAAAAAACTTTTTTGTATATCTCATATATCATTTAAATAATATTGAAAATTCTAATAATTAGAGAGTTACATTCCAGGTCAAGCATTAGTATATGAAACTTTACATCTACTAAAATTCTTAGAATTCTACTATATTTATCTATTAAATTTTACAAATGATGATAATAATAGTTATAATATTTTTTTTAGTTCATCATATGGCATATCATATTTTATTATTCGTGTTATTTCAAAAATACATGCAATAACATATAATTTGATATTAATATTAATGTTTCAAAAGTTTATTTTTTATTAATAATGTTTTAATTGAAACAATTACACTCTGTATTTGATTTATTTGAAATTACTCAATCATTCTCAATCTATGTTCAATATATTAAGAATAGATAGTAGTTTTTCTATAGCATAAGGTATAATAGTAATATAAATAACAATTTGAATAAGCTGTTATTTAATCTGTGTATCATATGATCCTATCAAGTAATTTTTAAAATGAAAGTGAAATTAGTGTTTTTCTAAATTAGAAGTTAGGATTTTTTAAATTGACACTCTAATTTTAACATAAAATTAAAGTAAGGACCTGAAATTAGGATTTTCAAATAATGTCATTAGTTATTACAATTGAATCTAGTTCATCCTAATTAGGGTTTTAAGGGGCTCGATTTAATGCAATCAAATTTAGAATCATAATTTTTAGAGTTTTTAAAATTTTCACATTAAATTTTTCACATTAATATTTTCACATTAAATTACACCCCACAAATCCTAATTAGGATTTGTGGGATGTAATTTTACTCTTATAAAATCAAATTTTTGTTGCCCATTGTGACCAATTACCCCCATTCTTATGCATCCTTATTGTAGTTGGATTTTTTGTGAAAATTCTTTCTTTTTGACCTTGGAATATGGTGATGGTGGATCAATTGTGTCATCACTCACTTCGTCGATGCACAAAAGCTATTTTTTTTCTTCTTTTTTTTTATTTTTGTTTTTTCTTGTTTTATGTTTTCTGTTTTGTCGAACACATTGAGTGTGCAATAGTGGAGTGGCTCATAATAGATACGACCAACTTACTAGAGTTTACAACCCTAAATTACACACATGCTCTTCTTGGGTCTTATTCCCTAAGATATAACTATGATATTTTGTGACAAAATGCAGAAATAAAATAACACGAAAAATTGAAATTAACAACATAATATAATTAAGATATTTCAATTCAATAATTTATAACTCAATATGAAAAATATTCATAAATGTTTCTTATTTAAGGGGCAAAATGATTAGAATAACTTGCATGAATTAAGTGTTTTCATAAATTAGAAAACATAACTAAAAAATTAGTAAATAAAAAACATCAAATTTTATTGATTATCATTCTGGTGGCTGATGAAATTTGTTGTGATACAGATGGAGTGGAGGTGTCGAACAGGCCAGGCGGCTCGGGCCCGGCTTGAGGGACAGCACGACTTGGTCGTGCCTGGCCCGGCACGACATGGGAATGACATTTGCTTGTGCCCGTACCGTGCATAGGCCAGCGGGCAACATGCCAGACCAGGCAATGCCCAATAGAATGGCATGTGGACATGGTATCTCGGCATGAGCAAAGCGTTGCCTCAACCCAAAGCTGACGCCCGATGGATCTGATATTTCTATCGATCCTGTAACCTGACACATGACCTTTTTCCACAACCCCCCAATATTTTAGAAGCTGAAAATTTTAAAAATTTAGACCGTTCAGGTTGGTTCGAACATAAAAATTCAAATCTAAGCCGTTGGATTTCATCTCCAATAGTTATGGGGCAGAATCTGATGGTCCTAAAGATTTTGCCTATTTTTAAATAATAAAAAATTATTTTATTTTAAAAAAAATAATGTATCTTTATCTATAAAATCCTCACTTCCCCCAATATTCTAAGATTTATGTTTTCAAAATATATGTCACTAATTTTCTCTCTTGGGTTCTTAATTTGGTTTTGGGTTTTTTGCTTTTGGCATTTTGTTTTTAGGGACTTGGTGTGCTGTGGTGTGGATTTTAGTGCACTTGTGGTACATACATAAAAAAGTTAAAATTTATGCATTATGATTTATGGGTATTTTTTTTATTAATTAGTTTTTTAAGGTTTTAAATCTAAAACTTTCTTCTCTCTAGTCTAATCTCTCTCTCTCTCACATGATCCTAACTCTTTAGTCAAATCTAAAAAATAAAAAATAAAAAAAATGATAAATAGTAATTTTAATAATGAAAATGAAATTAGTTATAATTTAGATAATGAAAATGCTACGGAAAGATTTGAGGCTGCCAAAATTTTGGTTTCTCCGATTGCTTTGAACCAAACATCTAAAAAATAAAAAATTTAAAAAATTTTAGTAGGTTAGACTCACTTTAATATAATAAAATAAAAAAATATTAGGGGTGCCAAAGAAGATTCAGTTAAATACAAATATTGTAAAAAAATATTAACATGTATGAGTTTGTGTGTGATTGTGCACCTCAAGTGATATGCTAAATTATGCACCAAAAAATATTATGCATTAGATTTTAAACAAATCCAACTCAATAGTAGATTTTTTGAGGTTTGATTCAGTTCAGTTTCAAAATTTACCCCCTTCATATATCGCAATGAGTTAGGGGGGAAAGTCATGACCAAACTGATCACACGATGGATCTTCTAATTAGATTTTCGAAGAATTCAAGGGTAGTCAGTATTATGTAGATATAATTTCAATCTACATATTGTAGGATTTCTAAGTTCATTATAAGTTAAAAAAATAAATAATAATTAATGAATTTAGTGAATATAGTGAAGTGATATCTGTGATGCTTGATATCTAGACTAGTCACGATAATGTACTTATGTATATCTTAACACTCACTATGTAGATTATAAATAGGTAATAAATAAATAAAAATATTAGGATTCTATGAGATTCTTCATTCTCATGTTGGTCTGACCATTTTTAAGTAAATGATGAAAATCTTTAAAAAATATAAAATTCAAAATAAAATATTTAGAATCATATTTGATAATGCATCTAATAATGTAGTAGCGATTAACATATTTGTTAGGAGTATTAGAGATGAACAATTAGGCGAAATTTTCTACGTTAGATGTATGTGTCACATCATTAACCTGATAGCACAAGCTGGGATGAAGGCGTTTATTCCTGCTTTAGAAAATATACATAACTCACTAAAATATATTCGCATACCTCATAGATAATAGGAGTTTGGTAGTCTCTATTTGTCTATGAGTCTTAAGAAGAAATTTCAATCTAATGTGAGAAATAATTGGAATTACACATACATGATGATAGAGTTATATGTTGGATGCGAACACATAGTATGTGACTATGTTAATAATAAGAGTGACGAACATATTATTGATGACACTACGAATTTGTGTTTATCAAACATCACTTATTCTCTTATAATTTGTATTGCACTCAGATGCATATGCAATATTAGTAGCATATTTAGGAAGTATCGAGATGACTAGAGATAGAAATCAAGTACTTAAAGTAATGGTTTACTATTTTATTTTTTTATTGTCTGGCTACCTGCATGGACTCTAGGTTTAAGGTGTAAGGGGTAGAAAATCATTTGACATATATTTCCTCATGCATGAACTAGAAAGACCCACCTAAAGAGTTTATTCATGAGAAATTGACTGAGCTTTTTACATACTACGATACTAAGTATGGTGGTAGTAATATTGAGGTTTCGAGTATGGACATGGATATCATATTCGGAGATGATAATTTTTCTATTTAGGTAGAGAGGAATAAACGACGGGGTGGACCATCGAATAAGAGCGAGCTGTCTCGGTACTTAGATATTGATTACTGCTCAATCCTATTATATTCTGATATTAAGAATCTTGATATATTATAGTAGTAGAAATCATTTGAGTCTATCTATCCCGTGCTATCTAAGATGACATGAGATATACTGACTCTTTCGAGGTCGAGCGTAGTATCGGAGTCTATTTTTTCTATTATAGTAAATATTATTTTGGATAGGTGATTATGATTATAGTTAGATATTGTTAAGGTTTTAACATGTATTAAGGATTGGGAGGATTCGTACTTGGGCCTCTAGGATGGTGCTGAGACTGTAGTAAAAGTGGAGAAGTTGATTATTGATGATGATCCGTGTAATATTGATATTAATAATGATTTGACAATTGATGACACTAATAATTAATGGATTAAGATACTAATGTCTGATATTTGATTTTGATTTATTCATTTACATTGTATTTGTGTTTCTTTATTTTTTATTTGTGATATTACTTTAAGTTTGTAGATTGATGCTTAAATATTAATTTTTTGTGAATTTTTATTTTGTATTGATTTTTATTCATATTTAAGTTTTAATATTTTATTAATTCGTACACTGATACTCATTTAGTTTTTAATGTTTATTATAATAAATAAACTTAATATTTTATTAAATTTAATAAAATAAAAATTTTAAAATTATTTATTTATTTTAAGTTAATGGTTAACTATTAACATTAACTAAATATATAAATTTTTAAAGTATATAATTAAATAATTATAAATTTCCTTTTGAAATTTTAATTTTATAATTTCTTTATTTTTCTAAATTAAAAAATTAAAATTTTTTAAAAATTAAAACCCAGCTCAGACGGGCCATAACTGGCCCGTCCGGGCCAACTCGACACTATTTCATCACTGCCGGGCTGACGAGCCATGCTGGGCCTAATCTGATGAACTCGTGCTGGGCCCGGCAAGGCCCGATGGCTTGTTTGGGCCACTTAAACTGGGCCGGTCCGACCAGCCTATTTGACATCTCTAACATGGAGAAAGTCTAGATTCTTATTATTAAATTATTGAGACTCAATCATAGAAATTTTACTCGATTGGCTAAATGAGTTCGAACATGATTTTTTAGTCAAAGGATATTTGATGAATGAACCTTCTAGTCGTATGTCAAATGAGACCTAGTTATAGATTAATTCCTATTTATTGATTATCATGTGATAATTCATTTAGTTAGAATTGATTTTAATCTTTTTATTTTTTCACGACATGTAAGATTTCTTGTGAGTTAGTTGCATCACTGTACTCATTACAAATAATATAGATATATGATATTATTTCATAATTTATGTGATTGAAACTAGATGGGCTTAGGGGGTGAAACTAAGTTATCACTTACTTTACACAATTCATTTAGTTAGTTATGTACCATTTTAAAATTTTATCAGTTGATGTTGATGTGTTTGAAAGAATAAGACAAATAGATTAGCTTCTTAACTCTTGTTATGATATTTCTATATTCATTTTTAGAAAGTTTTTCAATATTCTAATGCTAGATTTTGTGATTAAGAGTTTTCTATCATATCAGAATTATATTAGTGATTTGTTTAGCATATATGAGATAAACTTAGTGTTAAGAAAATTAGAGAACAAAACTCTAATTTGTCAAGAAGAAGAAAACTACTCTCTACAAAAAGAGCACTCCACACTCTCTCAAAGAAGAACACTAAAGGAAAGCTTTCAAGCTTTTATTGATGAATTTAAAAACACAAATACAAGGGGGGTATTTATAGGTTACAAGATTCAATATCAACCACACGATTAAATAGTAGTAAACTAATCCAAACCATTGAATAAAAAAAAACATCTACCTAATTTTGCCTAACTCTTACCTAACTTCCACCAAACTTCTACCAACCTTCTACCTACCTTCCACTAACACAATTTAAACTTTTACTAAATAACACATTAAACATTTACCAAAACAAAATAGGCTTTAATTGGGTTGGGCTTCAACTTGGGTTTGTCTTGAAGTTGGGTTGACATTGATTTTTAACACTTAGACCTATTAAGAGATATGTCATTCAATTTGTATTAGTAGTCGAGGAAGTAGTGGTCATGGTAGAGGTAAATATATGAGAGTTTTAGTTTAGTTCACATATTATGAAAAGATGGGTCATACCAAAGAGATTATTAGGAATTATTTTCAAAATGTGGTAGAGAACACTATAGATTGTTGATGGTGATAATCTTATCATCAAAGTTATTTAGGGGTATTCATAGAGTTTTATAACCATGATCCTTATTAGAGAGGAATATACAACATTTTTTGCTTGTAAGGCAATAGTTGATATTTCTCGGCTTTCAGGTAATGTTGTTGGCTTTGTGACATGTCTTTTTACTTTAAATTCTTAGGTTATCGATATTGGAATCAATAGTCATATTATACGTAATCACTCTTGTTTTAATATATTTTTTCTTTTGTTCAATAATTATTATAATAGTCAATAACAAATTATTAATAATTTTTGGTTATGTTAATATTTAGTATGATTATTTATTTTTTTTCTTATGTTATACTTATTCTTGGATGCACCATTATTTTTTTTGCTATAAGTTATATTTCTTGGTAACTCTATTATTTTATTTTATTTTCAATTAATATTTGTTCATGAGATCAGAAGATTAAGAAAAATATTTTTTTTGGGACTAAGGAAGACAAATTATATGTTTTTACTTTTATGGTTTGATATCTTATTAGATATTTGAGTTATGCTAATTAATTATCTTATTAGCTAAATTGAAAATTTTTAATTCTAATATTTTGAGATGTCTTTATAATAGAGTGTTAAGCATGTTGGTTAGGAAATCACACCAAAGCTGCTTAACTTGCCCCCTAGATTTTGTTTTTGATCTTGCATGTCATTAGTTTTTCACTTTCCATATATATATAACTTTAATATTTCTCATTCCTCTGATGTAATAACTTTTGTGATTGGTCTTCCTACTTAAAATTCTTAGTTTATTGACTCGGGTGCTAACAATCATATCATAGATAATTATTCTGTTTATTATTTTTTTTCTTATTTCTTGAATTTTGTCATAGTCAATAGCTAACTATCAAAAGTCTTTAGTTATTGCAATATTCAATTAGGCAATATGTTTCTTTTGTGTATCTTTTTTTTTGTTGTCCTGATAGTTTTTTTTATGAATTATCTTTTCAGGTAGCTAACTCTTAATTTTTTTTTCTTCTATTAATATTATTTTACAGGATCAGAAGAATATGAGGAATACTTGTTCTGAGATTAAGCATAGTTGATTATACGTTCTTACTATTATGATAGGGTATCCCACTAAATGTCTAATTGTAGTTGATTTATTATTTGTTTATTTTTAACTAAGAATTTGAGCATACTTAATTATTAGCCAAACTAAGAATTATATATTATAGTGTTAGAGATGTTTCTTTACTAGAGTGTAAAATATATCAATTAGAAAAATATACTATGTTTTATATATTTTTTATCACACTTGTATGACATGATGTATAATTTGATTTGATATATTAAATTAAATTAAATGATAATTTAATTTAATATGCTTAGACATATAGGGACCTAATAGAGATGAGTCTCGAGATAGATTTAAATATTTTATTATATTTATTAATTATTGCATATGTTTTATTTTTACTTGATTGGTTTTTTTTGTTGGGCATAATTTTTTTTAAGTTATATTATTAAAAAGTAACAAATTAATTAAATAAATTCTTACAAATTATTAGGAGTGACAATGCATTATAGTCTTTGTTTGATATTTTTACTTACTGTAATGATTTTGATATTACATATCAGATTAATTTGTTAATACACCTCAATAAAATGAGTGTAAAAAAAATATTTAAATGAAATAATACGAATACTTTTTTTTATAGAAATCTTTCGAAGCAATTTTGAGGTGATATGATTTTAGTAATAATTACCTCATCAATAGGATATTTTATTTTATTTTTATCATTGTATATTTTTTAAAATATTTAGCTTATCTCTCAAAGTATTTGGGAGCACTTATTTTATATATGATTTCTCTTCATATCTTGATAAAATGACACCTAATATAATAAAGTATATTTTTCTTAATTACTCTAATATCTAGAAATGGTATAAATATTATTTGCCTGAGACTAATTGAATATTAATAAGTCATAAAATTTTTTTTTGGATAAACCTATTTCTTTAATAAACCTAAGAAGAGTTAGGATCCAAGAGATATATCTAGATTTATTAATTTTTCTTATTCTCTTATAGTCCCACTTGGCTCTAGTTAGGAGAAAGAATCATCTCTTAATGATATTTATATTTGTTGGTTCACATTATGATAAAACTTTTCTAGTCATAATATGCACTAATATATGCAAGACACATAGATTTTGGATAGAATGAGGTTTTCTTTGAGAAAGAATCTCAATTGAGTATAGTCGATTATCAAAGACTATACTCAAATTTGTTATAATCTCTGCTTATAGGAAGTTGGGAAGAATAAACTTGATTATCAAAGACTTGAGTTTATTCTAGGAGAAGAGGACATGCATAGTTTGTTCGGAATGAATGAGAATCATTCGAGAAACTATATGATTATTCCATAGTTTTAAAAAGTGCAAGGCACAAAGGTTTCTTGGAGCCTTGAGACGCAAGACGCACCTAAGGCGTGGGCTTTTGTGAAGTGAAATGTGACTTTAGATGCACATAAATTTTTATTAAATATGATTTTATTAATATAAAAATAAATGTTCCAAATATTTAAATAAATTTTGATGAAAAAAATAAATAAAATTATATAAATTTTAATATATAATTATAAATTTTGAGAATAAATGTATTTTTTAAAAAAATTATAGTATATAAGGCGCGCCTCTTCAGTAAGGCACATGCCTTGGAAGGCGAGGCACTATAGCTAAGGAGTGGTTGTGCCTTGAACCTAGGCGCGCCTTAAGCGCGCCTTTCACAACTATGGATTATTCAATCGACTCTTATGACATTGAGTTCCGGTTAGAGCATCTCCAATGGGCTCGCTAAAAATATGAATATTGATATTTTATTGAGTGTGCTTATAAAAATAGTGCTCCAGCACGCTTGCTATTTCGCTCGCATTTTTGTCCCATCCACTTTTCGCTCAACAAATATAACGAACATTTATCGCTCACCAATAATATTCATCAACTGCAAAATATTGCCGAACGTTCGATAAATGTTCGAAAACTTCATGTCCATTCATCGGCTTACTGCTTCGATAAACGTTCGATGAACGTTCAATAAACATTTATCGAAAACTTCAGCTCCCTTCATCAGCTGCAAAATTTTGCCCCATCCACTTCTCAAAAACTTCAACAAACTCCAGCTCCCTTTATCGAAAACATTCGATAAATATTTGAAAGCTTCACCAAACTTTAGCTCCCTTCTTCGACATCAATTATATTGACTTTCAATTGTGTTTGCGTGAGCTATTGGGGAAGAACAGCCTCCTAATTAGCGTCTGTGGTAGAAGCTGGTTCATCGGCGTCAATCGACATCTTTGTTGTTGTAGGAGATGTTGTCAAAACCGAAAAAAAAGGAGGAAAGCCTCGTTGAACCAATCCTCATTTTGCAAACATATTTACAAAATCGTGTCTTGATTTTCAATTCTTCGGCGTCATTCTTCTCCATTACAGAATCGTGTTTGATTCTATAAAAATATTTACAGAATGTTTACATAAACTTCTTGGTAAAACTAGTTGATAATTCTTTGGCGTTGAACCATTGCAGAATTGTGCCTAACCAATCCTCATTCTGTAAAAAAAAAAGAGGAAAGCCCCGTTGAACCAATCCTCATTCTTCTCCATTATAGAATCGTGTTAGAATCATGATTTTTAATTCTTCGGTGTCATTCTTCTCCATTACAGAATGTTTATAAATTCTTCATCCAATTTTTTTTACAAATACAAGTTGATAATTTATATTTTTGTGCTAAAACTAGTTGAAAATTATCAAGTAACTAGTTGCATAAACTTCTTGGTGGATGATGATTTGATTACATGTAATGCGATAAAAAATGTATTTTAAGTTCTTGGATTTGGAATTGTGCATAGAAATGATTTATTGATATATTCTGTTTTGATAAATTCTGTGTTTTTGTTATTCTTGGATATTTAGAATAATGAATATTGAATTCTTTGATTCAAAGTTCATTAAATATTTTGATAAATTATATTTTTTGTTTGATAAATTCAAGTTTATTATTTTAAGCCTCTTTGTTGGATTTGATGTTAATTTTTTCTATTCATGTAAATAAATATTGTTTTTATGTGATTAACCCCTATTCATCTTTGTTCTTCAACAATGTATGTGCTTTGATGAATGAACATGGATATTATTTTACCAATCTATTGAATAAGCAACAAACGTAGGTGAGTTTAACACTCAATCTGTAGAACAAATAACTCGGTCTTCACCAATATCACCTCAAAAAGAATCAACCAGCAAAAAATATCGAGGCGGCAACTTTTCAATTCAGGAGGACTTAGTTTTAATCTCGAGCTGGCTGAATTCTAGTGTGGATGCTGTGAATAGGAATGAGCAAAAATCTAAACGGTATTGGCAAAGGATTTGAGAGTACTTCAACAAATATAAACCTGAGTCAGATTGTAATCGAAATCAAGTTTCTTTGATGAATCATTGGTCTTCAATTCAACTGGTCACCAATAAATTTTGTGATTATTTTGACCAAATTGAAAGGTTGAATCAAAGTGAACTTACTGAGAAAGATAATGTATGAATGTATTTTAATTACAAGTGTGATAATATTATTATGATACATAATTTAATTGTACAATTTTTATTTTAGATATACACCATAATCTATAAATTTTAGGTCCGTGATGCAAAGAAAGTGTACAAAGAACTTTATAAATCATCTTTTTCATTTGAACATTGTTAGAATGAGTTGCGGTATACTCCAAAATGGATGGAGGATTCTCACTCAAAGAAACAAAAAACAAAAATGGTGCAACTCCTAGCAGCTCTAATCCTTCAACACCATAATCGGTAAACATAGAAGATGATAGTGCGGGCTTGGAGAGACCAATTGGAAGGAAGGCTGTGAAAAAGTGGGTAAAAAATCAAATAGCAAACTATCTGAAGATAATAATTCAATTTTATCTTATTTTATTAAATTGTTTGAAGAAATGAAGGAAGAGAAAAAGAATATGGCGGAGAAGAAAATAACTTTTATGGAAAAAATGGTGGTTGGCGAACAAGAGAAGTTAGTTATTGAACAAGAGAATGTACAACTCGAGAAAATGGAGGGATAAAAAATAGTGTATCGATACGAGTGTTCTTCATCCGATTCAAGCTGAATATTTAAAGCGCCTCCAGATGAAAATCATGGCAAAGAAAATGTAGTTTTTCATATTCACCGATTTGCAACTTGTGTTATAATATATATTAAATTTATGAATGAATGTTGGATTTATTTTTTTTATTTCACTGTTTTAAATTTTATGACATGGTACAACACATATTCATTAAGACAATTTTACTGTTTTAAATTATGATAATTTTTTAATTATATTTTGAAAATTAGTTAAAGTTAGTTGAAATATTAAGCTATTTTGCTGAGTTTGGTTGAAGTAAGTTTTGAAGATTTGCTATCTAAAATATTGAATTGATTATTTAAATATTTTTTTACTAGTTATTTTGTTGAGTATGGTTGGAGATGCTTTTACTCTCGGAAAAAAATATTTAAGATGTATTTAGTATTTTATGTCATATGTATTATCGTTTTTATAATTTTTTTTACTATTTTTCTTGATAGTTTTAAGATACTTAATTCTCTTTCTAAAAATATTATCTCATTTAAGTTGTCATTAAGTAATATTGGAAGAGATAAATACACTTCTTAAATGGAGTTTGGGAATTAATATTTTGTTATTCAAAAAAGTTTGTTATTAGTTGCTGCCCATGTTCGCTATAAAGATAATCTATATGGAAAAATAAATCATTTTAAGGCAAAACTTATTAAACCAAACCTTGGAAGGGCCTTCAAGCATTAGAAATAGAAGATAAATTATATAATTAAACCAAACCTTGGAGCTATGAGGATCAGAACTAAATAGAGATATATGATAATATTATCTAGTGCCAAGTGTATTAGTTGATATCTGATGAGCATTATATTTTTTTAGGGAACTTGTCAATGTGTAATTATATAAATACTAACACACTAAATCTTATTTGAATTTCTAAGTTAAATGTATTTGTGGAATAATAGTAATAATGATGGGATGAATTATCTCATGGAAGTCTATGTATTGCAAGTATATATTGAAAGGCATGTCATAGTGTAATGATAAACATTTCCTCAGGTAGTGATAAGTCTCAAATTTAATGCTCATCAGACATAACATCTTGATTTTTGAGAGTAAGACTATTATGTTATTAACCTTTTTCAAATCTTCTATTAAAGTGAGAGTCTTGTGCACTAAGTATTATATACTCTATTTTTCAAGGATTTTTCAGTTTGAAATTCAATTGTATTTCATTTTTATTTGTTATATTTTTTTATATTGTATATTTAAACCAGGAATTTTTTTATTATTACCCAGCTAGGCAACATGCCCCAGTAGTGCACCTAAGCTAGCTTTTTATTAGTCGAAGCTAGCTTGCATCACACCTCGATTGATCAGGGTTGGTGCTGGGGGCATGGCAAGCCAGACACAACCCATGCCCTTGGCTTGGGTTTGTGCTAAGTTCAATGAGGGCTCGATCCAATATGTCTCGGGTTATTAATAGATAGAGGTGTTAATAGGGCTGGGTGGCCCGGACACGACTCTCGACATGGCCAGTTCAGCCGTGCTTGGCCCAGCGTGGCAGTTTGGAAGTGTGCCTAGTCCTGGGCCGTGTTGTCCCATGGCACGACTCATGCCATACTAGGCTGGCACAGGCTGTGCCTCGTGCTTAGCTAGGCACGATGTGTGCTTGGCCCGGTGGCATGATCCATTAACTCGGAAATCCAAAACTGGCTAAGGATCATGGGTCAAGTCTCATCGGGTGACCACCAATGGGTCGAGATATTATTTTATAAAAAATCTGGCCATGCAAGCCAGATTTTGCCCGCGTGCCCGATTGCAATTGGCCTCCCACATAAACCAGTTACTCATTGTGTTTTTGTGCGAGGGGTTTCGTTGGGACAATTTGACACGGCCCTGCATTCAACTATACCACAGTGCCGTGTTGGGCTGGCTAGATAATTCTTATGTCATGCCAGGCACGGCATGGGAATCATACCGTGTCGTCTCTGGTACGGCACGATGGCATGTCCGAGCCTAGCAAAAATGGGTTGTGCCAATATGACACAGCCCATTCAATACCTTATTAGCAAACCATGTGGCCATGTTAGGCTTCCCTCACGTAAGCATGGTAGATCATGCTCAATATAGTCATTTGCCACCTCTACTTACATTTAGTACCAAATGAAGTATATTATAAATTTTTATATTTTTCTTAGAAATTATTTTATTTTTTAGAAATATAAAAATAAGTAGTTGTTTCGAGATTCAGTGCAAAAACATGATTCATAGAGATGATGATAGTCAATTGCACGAAAAACTTTAATCACACTTTCTTGAGAAAATCATATATATTTTTACTTTTGTTGTTTTCTAATGTGATAGTCATTAGTCTATGAGCAAGACATAAATTTCCATTTGGTCTTCCATAAGAAGTCAAAATATATATAGGTAAATTGTTATATTTTCTGAGAAGAAGATTAATTATGAAATTAATAATAATTTATATTCATATAACAGATTAGTTAGACTGTATTTTTACAAAAATTTTGAAGAGGTATGAGCTTACTTTTTTTTCTCAAAATGTTATCTACGTACCGGATTGACGGGAAGTATTTCGGTTCATAATTATTAGTTAGTTTTTTGTTTTTGTTATATGGATGGGAGTGGCCAACTTGTGGGATTTATCTTGCACATTATTTTGTGAGTTTTATGAGTATGTCTTTCTATGCTTCCAATTTCTACAACTTCGATTAAAATCTACATGCTATGCTTGCTAACTACAACGTACACTTTTAACTTTTTGCACAAACTAACATTTTGCTTGACTGCCTTGTCCCCTCAAAGAAAAAAAAACATTCTGTCCAGAAATTAGGCAGAGAGTTCATGGCTGCTGGAATTGGCAGTAGTGGTGGGCATTTCACCAGCACTTCTGTGTGATGATGCAAGCGTAGTAGAGATGATGGTAGAAACTCAAGATAGTTGGTGGTGTTAGTGGCATCCATGTGGGATGATGTCTTAACGGGGTGAAGTGGGGGTGGGTGGTGCCGGAAAGAATCTGGCCATGGTACATGAAACACTATTTTTTTCAGAAATCTTAATAATTTTAAAAAAATAAAAACTCATTCTGATATATCATGTCACAAATAACTCATGTATCAAAAATTCATACAAACTCAACTTACAAACAATGTAAATAGAGAATCCTCTATAAATACTAATTGGTTTGATTAGGATTAATTATATGTTGTATGCTCACATTCATAAAGTAAGAAAAGAGAAAATAAAAATTAAGTACATCAAAGAATACTAGGTAATTCAACACTGACAGTACAGACAAATGAGAACCAATTATCTGGAGAGCCCAACAATAAATAGGATGGTCATGGTCAAAGAACATTTTTTCAAGATAACTCAGTATATTGGTCTACTGGATTAGGTGTCACGAATGATCAATTTGTGATCAATGCCAATTTTTTATCCTCTTAGTTTTAAGCTTTCTTGTGTTTTTTTCATTGTTATTTTTATATTGTAATTTTTAGGCAAGTCTAGTAGGACCAGTTTGGTGGAATCTCAAAGGACCAGAAAAAAAGCCATGGCATCAATAACAATAAATGTTATCTAATGAAAATTTAAATTCATTCATCCAAATGGGCAAACTATGAACTCCTGTGTCCAATATGTCGATGGGACAATTTTCAGTGTTCATCATCCTTTAAGGGCTACAACTGATTAACAAGTATGTTTTTCTTCACCCTACGTGCCCAATATTTTCTTATCATATTTTGCTTTGCAATGTTCCCGATAAATTTTTTTTCCCTATACTAAGACTGCTGTAATTGTATGCAGCATTTTTGTACTTGTGTTATTAGGCCATTGACAATTTGGAAATGTTTAATATTTCTAGAGATCTTGTTTTTTTATTATAATATTAAAATAGATAAAATTAATAGAGAGTGATATTTCTTCTCTTTAATCTAAGTCTCTTATTTATAGAAATTTGGAAAAATCATGAGGTGATGGGGTTGTTCCCAATTTATGGACTCCTGCTTTAGTGTCTAATATAAGAGAAATTAATATCTTGATAACAATACTCTCCGAAAGTCAGAGATATTGTATCTAATGAGCCTCAAATCTAAGATATTATTTTTGAATAAAGGTATTTGTTATTGTACTAAGACATGATTTTTAATATATATATATATATACACAAGATTTTCATAGTTAATTAATTATATAAATACTTTTTTTGCTCAAATATATTTAAATTTAGAATTCTAAGGAAATCCTAGGAGATGGTATTTACTTAATTGCACATCTTGTGCACTAAGTTTACAAATACAAAAATATTTCATATGTAAATATTGTTTTCTAGCTTTATAAGAGGTATATTTCATCTAAAATATTTAATATTTCTTTGTATATTGTTTTTTATTATAATATTATGGAAAAGTTAAATTGCTGACAGTTAAAGAAAATTCTAAATGAGATATATTTTTATTAATCTAGTACTTTTATTTGTAAGAGTTTCAAAATTTTATAATTTAATATAATATTTAATATTACACAAAAATATATATATAATATTCCATCAAAAATGGTAATGATTTCATGGATAGTGATAAAATTATTCCAATGTTCATATATATTTATAACACTTTTTGTTTATGATCATTACTTTTGAAAATAATTATTGGAATTTTCTCTTTAAAAAATTTGCCAATGAGAGTATGTAGGACAAAACTCGGATGAAGGAAAAAGGTATGGTGTGCCACCATTTTATGTTGATGCTCATTTTGATGATGTCATATTTACTTTGTTTTTGATGTCTTAATGTTAAGATTTTAAAGTAGGCTCATTCTAATTTGATATATGAATTTTTTAAATATGTCCACTGGTGAGGTTTTTTTGAACCATGTCGGAGGATTATTATTAAATCATATTTGTTGAACAACAATTTTGCCATTTTTTGAAGCTTGAGTATATAGAAAAACTTTGAAAATATATATTTAGTTCAATTATCTTTAGTATATCTTCACTTAATTTGTGTACTTTATGTTTTATTATCTTCATATAATATTGTTGTAGATCTTTGATATAAGATAATTCATGAGACATTTGAATATTATTTGTCATAGATCTTAATCATGCATACACATTTGTAATTGATTTTATGAATTATTAATATTTTTTACAAATATTCACTTAAATGATTGTATGACACGTGTCCAAGTTATTTTCATTCAATCATAATGATATATGTATTAAGAAATATTTTCCAACTGTAGTAGATGTATATCTCAGCTGGATCAAGACTTTTTGATTTTGATCCTAATATTGTTAAACTTAGTTTCCTATAAATTCATTGTTACAAAGAAATGAAACTACTTGTTTTTGTTATACTTCATTTTTTCTAATATGGTATCAGAGGGTATTGGTTTTTTGAAATATTATACTTACAACTATTAATGATGCTGCTGATGAAGTTTGTGTCTTTAAATAAGTCCATTTTGCTTGGCTTGCTTTCTTCTTTGTGATTTTCAAACATTAAGGGCTTGTTGGGAAGATTTCTTCAGGAATATAACCTTCAATTGCATTTGAGGGAACTAGTGACTGCTTTTTATACAACTCTTTGCTCTTACTTTTCTTTTTCTCCTTAATCTTCAAGTTGCCAAATCTAAGATCTCCAATTTTTTCAAAACTGCAAGAATAGAGATCATGGCTTTTAAACAAAGCCATGATTTTGTTGAGGATCAATGGATCTACTAATAAGGGCCGCCCTTCACACAGGCTTCTAGCAAAAGATTGGCTACGAACAATACAATTGGTAAAGCAATACATAGAGCTACGATTAAGTGGGTACCCACAAAGATTTGCAATTGAACGCTCTATCATGACATCTTTATAATCACAGCAAGATATCAGCGATCCAACTCCAAATAGTTAATCCTCATTTTGGAGTCCTTCGAGGAGCTGTGAAATTGCTATAACTCAGAGGTGCCACCAAGTTGGCCAAAGTCATCAACCCAAATATTTTTGAAATAGGACTTCGATTCGTCATCTTTAAGCAGCATCAACGCCTCGTCCATACCTCTACAGGCTGCCACTGATTCAACAAATAGAACTGGCAGAATAACCAAACCGTAATTAGATTTGAACATTTTCGGCTCGTCCGACCAAATGAGCAAATACAAAGTAAAGTTTGAAGGCTCGCATCAACATCTGCAAGTGATCGCCTGTTGATATCGACGAAAGCCATTTCTGGAACTCTTCTCGATTAAGCGCCTTGAATAAATTTCATGCCTCTGCTCACAAACAAGGAGACTCATGCAAAAAAAAATACATAGTTCCTTTCTAGGTAGCGTGATCCGGTCGAACTTCGGTTTAAAAAAAACCTCACGACAAATATCAATAACACCAATCTCTAGCAACGCTTTTTCAATTATAGTTTTTTCCAATCCATTTTTAGTCTATCATTCAGATCAGCCCGGTCACTTACTCATTCCAACGAAACTAGATGGCTCCAATTATCAATCATGGAGTAAATTCATGATTCATGCCCTTGCAACCAAAAAAAATTGACTTCATTGATGGGTCAATTAAACCACCTTCCGAAACAGAACATCCAACAGAATATGTCCTTTGGAATCAATTCAACAGCATGATTTTATCATGGTTTACCCACTCAGTGGAACCTGATCTAGCCAAAGTGGTCATTCATGCAAAACGGCACGCAAAGTATGAGAAGATTTCAAAGATCAATTCTCACAAAAAAATGCACCAGTAATTTATCAAATTCAAAAATCATTAGCCTCTCTCTCACGAGGCACGATGACAATCTCAGCCTATTTCATATAACTCAAAAATCTTTGGGATGAATTAGATACATATCAACCTATTCCCCGCTTGCAACCAAATTAATGCACACACCGAACAATGAGAAGATGATCGAATGATACAATTTCTCATGGGCCTTAATGACAATTATAATAGTTTTCGTGGAAACATTATCATGATAACTCTATTGCTTAATGTTCGTCAGGCCTATTTCCTCATCATTCAAGAAGAAATGCAATGACAAGTGACATCAGAAACAACTGAAAATTTTTCTATTACTACTGTAATTCAGAATAATTCAAACTACTCAAAATCAAAAGGCAAGCATTGTGAACATTTTAAAAAAGGACATCATTGAAAATTATCATACTCTAAAGTTTCATTGCAAATACTGTGATAAAAAAGGACATACTGAAAAGATGCATATACGAAAATGACACATGGACACCAAATATCACAATCAACCTACAAGGTCAATCACAACGAGGATTTCAAAAAAAAAATTTCCCTGCTGCTAATTCAACAGAATCCACTCAATTCACACATAACAAAACAAGCCAAACTCCTGACTTGGTCAATATCTTGCAAGGATTCTTCACAGAGCAACTTCAATAATTTTCTCATGTCCTATCGTTAATAAGCACAAACCATAATTTAAATACCTATGCAAATGCAACAAGTCTATCTCTTTTTTCTGATATTTCAATTAATTCTGTATTCACTAAGCCTTAGATTTTGGATAGTGGTGCCACCGATCATATCACATCTAATTCAATTGATTTTACTAAAATACAATCTTCATCAATACCTATCATTAATTTACCAATTGGATCTCCAGCCCCAATCACTTCAACTAGTACTGTATCTCTTAATTCTAATATCATCTTAGATGATGTTCATGTGTTCCTAGTTTTCGCTTAAATCTGATTTCTGTAAGCAAAATTACCACTGCTTTAAATTGTTGTCATTTTTTTTCTCACCTTTTGTGTCCTACAGGACTTGGCTACGGGGAAGATGATTGGCTCAAGTAAACAATGTGGTGGTCTTAATTACATACCTCCATTGTAAAAAATATCAATCTATCATCAAGTTTCACACCCTTCCAATCTATGGCATTTATGTCTTGAACATCCATCATCATTTCGTCTTAAGTTAGCTTCTTCGTTATCTTTAAATAATATTTCTTATGACAATAATTGTACTATTTGTCTCATGGCAAAACAAACAAGACTTCTTTTCCACTAAGTTTCATATTAACTCATGCTCCATTTGATTTATTACATGTGATATCTGAGGTCCTCACAAAGTCCCCACACACTTGGGGAAATGATTCTTTCTTATCATTGTATATGACTTTACAAGATGCACATAGATATTTCTTATGCAACACAAATCTGAGACTTAAAATATTTTGAAATCTTTCATTGATTTTGTTTATACTCAATTCCATGTCTTTGTCAAAGCAGTCAGAGTAGACAATGGTCTTGAATTCTTGTCTATGAAAAATTTTTTTAGGTGTCATGACAATAAATATCAACACACATGTGTTTACACTCCACAATAAAATAAAGTTGTCGAAAGGAAGCATCGTCACATTCTCACTGTAGCACGGGCACTATTTTTTCAATCTCATTTACCTTTACGTTTTTGGGAAGAGTGTTTTAACTGATGTTTATCTCATTAACCGGTTATCATCTCCATTACTTTCAAATAAAATATCTTTTGAAATTTTATATCACTATTCACCCTCTCTTGATCACTTAAAAGTTTTTTTGTCTATGTTGTGCCACCATTGTGCACCCAATTCATAAATTCGAATCACGTGTCAAAAAGTGTATCTTCATTAGATATCCAACTGGGCAAAAATTATATAAACTATATGACATGGAAACTGTGATATTTTCTTTTTCATCCACCTCAAAAAATTTCAATTTTGTAATACACAATTTTTTTTGAGACAGACCCTTAGTCTATTATATCATCAGTTCCTTCTAGCACTCATTCTCCCCAATCTGAGCAAACAGAAATAATAAATACACATGAACTCATCTCTCCCACATATATGCAAACTATGCCAGTACTTTCAAATACATTAGACATTCATTCTGAACCTATTCTCCCTCCAAGACAATCAACACGACCCAAGCGACCTCCAACATGGCATATAGACTTCCTGATGTCCTCTCAAGCTAATCAATCTATCTCAACATCAAATTCTAAAATAAGTGCTCGATATTCACACTCACATTTCCTTTCCTACTCATATTTATCTTCCTCCCATTCTATATTTTTAGCTACCATCACAAAATATATCGAGCCCAAAACTTATTCTCAAACATCTTTGATCCACATTGGCGACAAGCTATGCATATAGAATTAGATGTATTACAACTCAACAACACGTGGAGCCTAGTCCTTCTGCCTATCAGTCATAAACCGATCGATTATAAATGAGTTTACAAAATAAAATACCGATATGATGACACCATTGAGCGCCACAGGCTCGCCTCGTTGCTAAGGGATACAATCAAATTGCAGACATTGATTATCATGAAATATTTTCACCAACAGCTAAACTTATAATACTTCGATGTCTTATTACTATTGTTTCTACATGCCATTGGTACATCCACAAATTGGATGTTTAAAATGCATTCTCCATGGTGATTTACATGAAGTTGTATACATGAAACCTCTACCTGGTCTTCACCAACAGGGGGAGAATATTGTATGTCGGCTTAACAAGTCTCTTTATGGATTTAAAAAGCATCAAGAAACTAGTTTTCCACATTCTCAGATATTATTCAAAAGGCCGGTTTTAAATAATCAAATGCTGATTATTCACTTTTCACCAAGGCTCGAGGCAATTCTTTTACAACAATTCTCATATATGTTGATGACATATTCCTCACAGGAAATAATCTACTGAAATGAAACTCGTCAAAGAATTCTTTCTTAAATGCTTCCATATTAAAGACCTTGGAGACTTGAAGTACTTTCTGGGTATTGAATTCTCTCGTTCAAAAAAGAGAATTTTATGTCACAAAGAAAGTATGCATTGGATATTTTACAAGATACAGGACTCTTAGGAACGCGTCCCAATAATTTACTAATGGAACAAAATTTGAAGCTCAGTTTCACTACGGAGCATTACTAAATGTTCCAACAAAGTACAGAAGATTAGTTGGAAGAGTGATTTATCTGATAGTGACAAGGCCCGACATAGTCTACTCTGTTCGCACATTGAGCCAATTCATGCAAGAGCCTAGAATAATACATTGGAATTCTCCATTCGAATCCAAAAATACATCAAAAGTATCTCGGGCTATGGATTATTATTTTCTTCTAATAACAGTTTATATTTGAAAGCTTTTTATGATTCGGATTGGGGAGGTTGTCACCACAAGAAAATTAGTTACAGAATATTGCATCTTTCTTGGAAATTCTCTTATATCATGGAAGTCCAAGAAACAATCCAATGTCTTTAGATCATTAGGTGAAGTCGAGTATCGAACCATGCTAATACATGTTTAGAACTAACATGGTTAAGCTATCTACTACATGATTTAAAGGTCTCTCAGACAACTCCAATATCATTTTTTTGTGATAATCAAGCAGCTTTATATATTACGGCAAATCATTCTTTCATGAATGTATGAAGCACATTGAAATAGACTGTCATATAGTACAAGAAAAAATACAAACTGGAATGATTGATTCTTTCGTTGTTCCTTCAAACTCACAGTTGGCTGATGTATTTACAAAGATATTGGGAAAAGATCATTTTGTGAGTTTATACAACAAGTTGGGACTTCATTACAATCACTCTCGAACTTGAGGGGAGAGTATTAAGAAATGTTTTCCAACTATAATAGCTGTATATCCCAGCTGGATCAAGATTTTTGATTATGATCCTAACATTATTAAACTTAGCTTCTATAAATTCATTGTTATGCAATGAAATAAAACTACTTGGTTTTGTTATACTTCTATTTTTTCTAATAATATGGATATGAAAATATTAGATTATTCACATATTTTTTTTCAAAATTCACTTAAATGATTATATGACTTATGTCCAAATCATTTTCATTCATATAAAGATTATTATAATTTGATAGAGTACATATTCATTTTGTATAATTTCTAGTTATATTGTATAATTAAAAAAAATAGGGATTCTTTATGCAATTTTTTGCTATGTATATATAATTTTGTAATTTATCTTTAATTTTTGGTTATGATTATTCATAACTTCAAGCTATGCACATATTTTTTATAATATATGATTAAGATTGAAAATATATTTTCTAAATAATACATACATATTGTGAGACATACAAAAAATTAAACAATAAAAAGTTAAAAGATAATTTTATCATGTATAAATAAAATTAAATAAAAATAAAACCTTGTTATTTTCTTTCATGAGGGAAGTAAACTTTTTTTAGAGTTTTAATTTTGTAAAATATTTTTTTAACGAAAATTTTCTTAATCAATAATCTAACACATGATAATATTTATAATGTATTACAATGTATTGTAATGTATTATAATGCATTCTAATATTAAAAAAGAAGAAAAAATAAATGGAAAATAGAGTATGTAAATTTTATGAGTAATTATAAAAATTTCATATGTAATCTTAAAGTCATTCACAATTTGTATTTTTTATAATTTTTTTTATTTTTTTGAAAGTGTCCATTGTATATAGTTTGGGTTGTACCTATATATTTAACATTGAGATGAATAATTATGTTTATTTCTTCAATACTTTAACATAATATTTGTGAATGAGGGTGTGTCAATGTGAATGTTCTGCCTTGCTTCGGGAAGTAGATGAAAGAGAGAAGAGTTGAGAGAGGGATAAGAATGGTAGAAAAAAATATTTTTAAAAATATAAAAGTATTTTTTTGAATACACATAATCTTGTATATGTGATTTGGAGGACCACATAAGTTGGGTGTTTCCAAATGATAAAATAAATAATAAACAAAAAATAATAAACTAAAAAATTCAACACTTCCTTTGATGTTGGTGATGGTGTGTTAGATTCTCAGCTTGGAAGAAAAAAAACAATGTGTGGTTTTTGAGAGTCTTTGTAAAGATGTCTGCAATTTTCTAATTGATAGGTATATATTATAGTGATCAAATCATCTTAGATTTTTTTTTACGAATAAAATAGTACTCAACCTCAATATGTTTATTCACTCGTAAAATATTAAATTGACAGCAATGTGTCGAGCTGTTTGGCGTCACAGTAAGGAGTCATTGATCCCTGAATTGGTAGAGAAAGCTCTTCCAAAAAATATCTGGTTAATTGAAGCTCACAAATAGTTAATATCATAATTTTATATTTTATCTCAATACTAAATCTCAAAATAATTATATATTTTGTTTTTTCATGAGATGAAGTAATCTACAAAAAAAACACAAAAACCTATTACAAATTTCCTCTTTGTATTTGTATAAATCCGAATAGAATTTGAATATGTTTATATTGAATTATACTTATAATCTTTAAACATAATTTCATATCATAAAGTATTCATCATGTATCTAAGAATTTTAAGTACTACATTCATATGAATTTATTTATGAGAATCTAGAAAATGACTAATTATATCGATTTTATATGTAATATCATGCTTCATTACTATCCGATAATTTGTTTTTTTATGATTATCATGTATTGTAGAGTCAACTAACAAATCAAATGTCTAACGAAAATCAGCATACTCATGTGTCTGATATCGAACATATCTCGATATGAATCTTTCATTTATATGAATCTTTCATCACATATCTCGATATCTTGAAATATCAAGATCGGATAAAATATCTAATTCATATTTTCTTAGAGAAAAATATTATACATCTTGGGTACCAACCTCAATATCAAAAAAATAGCAGTTATCTCAAATTGTTAATCTAAAATTTGGTTTGTAAAAATGATTTTAGTTGAGGTATACTCAACTTATCCTATCTTATAATCAAAATATTGTTGTGTATATATCTAGCATCACATATTTACATCTTGATAGCGATGGAGGTCATACTTAGTATGCAAGGTTTTCATTTTAGCATGGAGTCTAGGAGGTTACTTTTTGATAGTCTTATTCCTATAAGTTGGGGATGATGTGTCTAATGAGTTTCAAACCCAAGATAATATATTGTTTTTGGACAAAGGAATTTTTTTCAAACAATAAATTTTATTAGACCGCATATTTTATTGTGATAGAATTATTTTTTGATGGGTGTATATGATTTTAATCTAAAGAAAATATGTCTCATAAGATCTTTCATCTTTATATATTTCTAATGAAACTCTGAGTCACTTGAAACATAACTTATCATTTCTAGTAATTATATGTCTAACGAAACTCTCACTCATCAAAAGGGCTCTTTGTGAATGTCTTATAATCAAATTTAATATTTCAATGAATATTATTTTCAAAGTACAAGTTTTCTAGATGTACAATATAGTAGTTCTCAAGTTTTACTTGGTTGAATGAAATTTATCTTTTTCAACATAGTTAGTTTTTGAATGATAGGCATCAAAGATAATTTTTCTGATACCCAAGTGTTGGATTCAAGATAACCGGCACAATCTTTCTCTGATAACAAATATTAAAAATTTTAGTGTTAGTTAGGGTTTAGAGTTTTTGAGGAGTGATAATTCAACATAAACAAAAGTTTCATAGATGAAACACATATCACATAATGAGTTATCTTGTAGAGCATACATGCCAGAGGAGAAGTGAGAGAGGGAGAAAAGGAGAGGAGAAAAATTTCTCTTTTTTATTATTCACATTTTGTGGCTGAGACTTAATTACATTTCCATAATAATGAAGTAATTGTCTCTTGTTAAGTAAAAAATCTCTAACTTAAGTTATAAATCATGCCAGATCATACATGTCATGATTTCATTCATATCGTGATACTAAAGAATAAGTTTTGACTTGAATCTTTTAGTTACTATTTAAGAAGCACAGGCACAGATTTGGAAATGGGAATACGACACACAGGATACTGGTCACAACAAATTTTAAAAAACTATAATACGGATACGGCTAGGATACGATATGATAAAAAAAATAAAAATAAAATAAAAATAAAAATAAAAGTTATTTATTTTATAAATATTAGGTCTTTTATAAAATAAAATAAAAATTTTTAAAAAATTTTTTTTTTTTTTTTTTTTTTTTTTTATGATATAAATATATTTTTTTATAAATAAAAATTTTATTTTATTTATTTTATAAGATAATATTTATAATTATATTATTTTATAAAATAATATTTTATAATTATCTTATATTATTAAAAAATATATTTTTTTATTTTATAAAATAAAAATATTTTATTTTATCAAAATTCCCCCCCCCCCCTGCCTCCCCACCGAATCGCTTACCCCCGCCGTCCTACAGAATCGGCCATTCAGTGTCATGGGTGACGTCAACCACTCGATGTCATCAGACGTTGGCCACTTAGCGTTGTTGGCATGGATACGGCATCCAACGCATCCGTCCGATATGTCACATGGCGTATCGAACACGTATCTGTGTCGTGTCCGTACTATGTCCACGTGTCTGACACATGGACAAGGCTATAGGGAGCCGTATCCGTGCTTCCTTGGTTACTAGTTACAACAACACAAATCTTGCTACTACTTCATTCTAAGTCAAAACATATTACGACACTAAAGAACAATATCATGACTTTATTCATGTCACGATACTAAACAACATGGTCACGACTTGAATCCTTCTAACTTTAAGTTATAATAATAGAAAATCATGTTGCAATTTCATTTATTTCGTGATACCATAGAATGTGGTTGTTGATTGAATCCTTATTATTTCTTTTCATACAACATAAATCATGTTATGATTTCATTCATGTCACATCTCCATAGAACATAGTCATAATTTTTTGAGACTTAATGTTCTGAGTTTTATGATTATTTTTGATTGTTTTCATGATGTAATTATATAAAATTGAGTCTTAAATTGATAAGTTTATTGAATTATGATTTTTATAGATTTAAATAAATAATAGTAAAATTAAATGAAATTTGAGTATAAATAATAACTTAGTAAAAAGTTGGAATGGATGACAAGATAGCAAGGAAAAAGTCTTGATATTTTTAACGTCACATGTCTACATTAGTTCGAAAATACAAATTCAACCATAATATTATTTTTACGTCGCAACAACTAAGCATCAAAATAATATTAGAAGCCGTTGCATTTTTAGGGTCGTGACATATTCTATACAAAACCAAAATTGTAGAATACCGAATAGTTTTCAGTCTGATATTCTTTGTTGTTGTGACTTTGTATTTTAAAGAAAAATTATCTTAATTGTATTTTTTGTTGTCATGACTATTTGCCCTAGATAGGAAAATTCTCAACTTGGGCTTTCTTTATTATTATAGTTTTGTATTTCAGAAAGGAATTACTTCAGTCATAACTATTTTACTATCGCAACTATATCTTCTAGAGAAAAAAAATCAAAGTCACGGTATTTTTTTACCAACATTACTATATGCTCTAGAGATGAATTTCCTCGGTTGTGGCTTTTTTGTTTTCGAGTCTGTGCTCCATAGATGATTCCAAGAACATCTAAAGTCGGGACCTTAAAAGATTTTCAAGAAAAACTTGGAGGATTCAATTTTTGAGGTTTAGAACTTATCGCGCCAAGAAGAACATGAATTTTAAATTTCAATTAGGGATACATTCAAGTCAAACAGAAGTAATAATAGATTAGGAATTGGATTTGAGACATAAATTCTCATACTAACTTTCATTGAGAACTCTTGATCCGATGAGATGATGCTCTAATATTTTCATGAAATGTGAATTTATATATGAAAATCCAAAATTAATGCAAGTTTAATTATTATGAGTATGATGCATATGAGACCAAACACACAAATGAAATAATGCTTATTTTATCATTCATATTCTAAAAGATATGATTTTCAAATTATATGCTGATTATATAGAATATCTTATCCAGGGGTTTCATTATAGTGTGAGTCATATATTGGTTGTCATGGATGATGATGAGTAAGTTACGAGATACACTTAAAGGGTTATGTTTTATAATGAAGTTTATATGGAGAAAGAAATCAAAAAATGGATTTTTGGAGTTATCAATTGAGAATAGAGATCAAAAAATTGGTCTAGCTAAAGATGTTTGACATATCACTTTTTGCGAGGTAATATAGGGAGTTATTTTCAGCTTTAGGTGAAGAAAATAAACTCAGTGTTTCACATTGATTCTTACACAAGAATCCACATATTCAAGAGTCTTTATTCAATAAAAGACATCGTGACACTCAAACGTAGTCATAGTATTGTTTTTTTATTATTATTTTTATTCTTTCTGCTTATTTTCCAAACATAGCTTCAAAGAAAAGAAAAGATTCCTTGCTTTATGAAGAATAAATATTAGTGTGTGAATTTGTTTGGTATTCAAAGTATTGAATTTTTCTAGTTGTTTTAATTGTTTCATAATTTAATTGTTACTAAAATGAGTCTTAAATTAAAGAATTATAATTGAATTATAATTTTTATGATTTGAATGAATAATAATGAAATTGGATAAAAATTTAGTATAAATGAGTGACTTAGTGGAAAGCTGGTATGGAGGGTAGAGCAGAAAGGAAAAATGTCATGGCATTTCTAATATCACGACTTGTTTACAAAAGTAGTCTTTGGAGATGTCACACAAATCTTCTTGGTCTCTACAAATAAGTATGATAATCTTTGTATATTACGATTCTACTACTCAATTATCATATTTTTTATGGTACAATATTTTTTATGACTACCTATATGTCTATATTATATTGGAATCACAGTCTATTAGTTTTAAAACAAAATTTGGTCATGAATAAAAACCACATGGTTTATCTAAAATACCAATTCGGCTGTGATGATATTTTTACATTTTGAAACAGACTAGCAAAATGATGCTAGAAGTTGTGGCAATTTCTAGCGTCGTAATACCACAAATGATTTTAAGGCATATATTTTGTGTATTTCAGAGCAGAATTATCTCAGTTTTGGTTATTTATTGTAATGACTATTTTCTTTTGAAACAAGATCCTCATTCATGACTTTATTTGACATTGTGACTTTGTATTCTAGAAGGAAAATATCTTAGTTTGCAATTATTTTGCCGTCATGATTATATGCTTTAAATGAATAAACTTCTTAGTCATGGTATTTTTTGTCATCGCAACTCTAAGCTCTAAAGAGAAATTTTTGCTGGACATCGATGATATAAAAAGGGAATTGGAGAGTTTCAAAAAAATTAGGTAGGTTCAATTTATGAGATTAGGAACATGTCAGACCAATAAGAATGTGAATTTTAACCCATGATTGGAACAAATTTAAGCCGAGCATAAGCAAGGATAGATTGGGAATTAGGTTTGAAACTTAGATCCTTATACTGGCTATTATTAGGAATTCTCGATTTAAAAAGATGATATTTTAATCCTCTCACATGAAATCTTTTTTAATGTTAAACTAATTAGAGATCTGGAGTTAGTTTATGTATATGTGTATCATAATGATAGATTTATAATGTTCAATTATGAATTTTAATTTTGAATATTAATAAATATGGATGTTAATTAAAACAATGATTTAAGGTTTTACAATAAATATTTATATGTGTTAGTAATGGCAGAAAATAATAGATAAGTCATGGAACATACTCATGAGATTGAAATTGAAGAAAGTGGTAACCCTGCTACTCGTACCTTGTGATAGTGAACTTATGCGTAGAAATTTTAAACTTATGTAAGTTTAATTGATATGATTATGATACTTACAGAGCTAAAGATATAAATAAAATTATAATTATTTTATTGTGCCTAGAAAAATTACTTTCAGATAATGTGTGGGTTATTGTAGAATATCTAACCTAGAGGTTTTATTATAATATAGGAGTCGTGTGTTGATATAATAAGATTATTATGAGTAAGTTATGAGATACATGCAAAAGATTGTATTTTGTAAAGGAGTGACTTCTCATGATCATTTTATCTTGAATGACTTTTATAAGTGAAATCATTAGGATGATTGTATATTAATTGACATAAGTATGATGCTTATAAAGTTAAATTTAACATAATTATTATCATATCATTTCAGCTTTTTATGATTATTGAGGTCAAAAAATAAAAATACATATTTAAAGTAATTATCAATGGTATTTAATATATTGCCTAAAGGACTAGAAATGTATATGGCATAAGAATGAGGTAAATATTATTTTGGTGATAAAATATCAAAGACAATTTCAATGGGATTATTTTTGGTGATGACTGTCTAAGGTTGACTATCACCTTGCATATCAGTGGGGCAAATGGGGAAATTCATCATCATATCATATGTCTAATATTCAAGCATAATATTACCTTAATATTAAATGAAAATTTATCATACACAAGAAATTAAATTAATCTTAAAGTCAAATTATATATCTAAGATTCAAGTATATTTTTTTAACTCAAAAAATAATTAATTTATTATTGGTTGATCAAACTACTCGTATAATTTATATGAGATTGATATATAAACTTATATTTACTTTATTATTTGTACAACTCATATATTTATAGATTTCCATTGGATATTTAATTATCAATGAATTTTTCGTGTCATGCTACAAATAATAAGTTTGTCACTATAACAAAGTCACAATAATAACTTGGAGATATGAGATTTTTAATCACAACATTACAATATATGTTTCAACGCATTCATGTCGTGATTTCATATTTCAAAGTAATGATAGCGAATCCTTGTTCTAGCTTTATAAGAATGAGCTAAATCATAATATTTTCTCTATTGACGAATACTTTTTTACCTCAGTCTTAGTTATACACCACTAAAACTTTTCTATATCCACATTGTTTATAAAAAAAATAATTAATATTCATCTTTATGTCTTCTTTTTCCAACTAATTAGTCTCTAGTCAACTTGCTCCCAGATGAAATGATATCGGATGTTAATGTGTTGTTCTTGTATGGAATGAATGATTACTTGCTAGATGGATGGTACTCTGATTGATGCATTTGACCATCAAGTTCTTTTGTTCAAAATCAAGCTTTGCACACAGATTTCATATATAAATAACTTTCTTACTCACATGAGAAAAAATATGTATTCTATTTCTAATGGATGAAATAATAATTATAACTTGTCTTATGTTCATCCAAGTCATAAAATCATCATGCAAAATAAAGACATGCGTGCTTGTAGAACATTGAAATATCAACATTATCACCTAATCAACATCAACAATTGATTGACATCAAACATTTATTATTATTTCCACTAAACTGCAACACATAGTCGAGAATATCATAATCTCATATTGAATATAAATCTGCTCAAACTTTTAAAGTATGTGAAATGTCAAGACTAGTATATATCATAATACTACTTAGCTATAAACTTCATATTACTCGTCATAGGAGTTATCTTTCGGCTTATAATCTGACATATTGTACTTCTAAAATATATCTGCTGCTCGAGATATAATATTTTTTTTTTCTTGATCTCCTCTGATCTTCATTTCAAATATATGGTTTATTGTCTTGATATCAATCATGTCATCTACATGCAAGGTTAGAATAATATAATTACTACCTAATCTCTTACTATTGACGTAACGGTCAACCTTATATATGTTGAATTACAATTGCAAGATAAATGAGTCAAATTTATGGTATTATCAAGGAGACCATTTCAACTTGTACAAAGGCTTTTTTCTATCCTACAACACCATGCTTTCCTTGCCTTTCATTTTGAAATTAGTCAACTGTTTTATGTAATTTTTTTTCTCCATGTCATCTTGAAGAAATATTATCTTCATATCCAGATGTTCAACTTTCTTGTCACCTTATTATAGTAGTTGACACTTCCCGGATAGAGGATATCTTGGTTGTTGGTAAAAAAATTTTATAATAGTCAATACTTTTCACTTTGGAGTATCCCTTGACAGCCAGTTATATTTGTACTTGTGAACACCCACTTGTATTTGATTGTCTTCCAATTCAATAGTAATTTCACAAGATTCTATGTGTTGCACTTTTAAAAAAATTATAGTCTCTTTCGTGGCTTTATCTTATTGAATTAATTTTTCAAAGGTTATAGTGTCCAACACAATAATAGATTCATCTCTCATAGTATGTTATGAATGGTATGCACTATCAACATACCTCTTGAGTGGATTCTAGCCCATATAGTCATTCTAATACATGTATTGTCTCAATTGATTTTTTATCAGGAACTTTAGTGTTTGATTGTGATATCTTCTTTAACTATTTATCTAATTTAATATTTCTCTTTGCATTGGGTTGCGCATTATTTTTTGATGTTGCAACTCTAAACTAAATTGTGATCTCAGGTTTTCACATCACAACATTAAACTCTGTCATGATATCTTTCTTTCTTGACATGATTGGAGATGTTTTTCTCCTCGGACTCGTCTTTAGGGTCGTGTTTATTTATATAATAATCTCATGTAATGACTTCTTAGTGGGTTGTTGTCTTCAGGTTCTAGAGCTTGTTGTCCTTAACATATTTATTGTAGTCTTTATCACATAGATATATGCATCATATTTAAATACTCAAAGATATGCTACATTTGACTTCCTCTCATGCATTTCAAATGGTGTGTAACTCTTCCTCATCATAAATTTTATCTTCTTTGTCAATATTATGTTTAACTTTTTAGTTATTCATTTTGTTGTGTTATTATCTTGATCATATTTTGCGTAACAATACCTTACTAAGTACAGAATTGATCAATTATAAAATATTCAATATCATTGTTCGTATGCAGAATTTTTATTCTTTTGTTTAATTGATTCTCCACAAATATTTCGAATTCCATTAACTTTTCTAATACTTTAGATTTTTTCTAAATGAAGTAATATCATATACGTAGAGAAATTGTTAATGACGACATAATATTTTCATATTCCAAGTAATGTTTCTGATGTTTCTCCAAATATCGTACTGTGAATCAAATTTCGCATTATCATTGATCTAGTAGCAGTGGATTTGAACTTCATCTATTTTTGGTTTTCATGTTGATAGTCTTTGCAAAACCTATGGCTTCTATATAATCTAGTAGTTTTTCGTCATTTTATTCAATAATATACATACCAGATTTTTCTTGTTGATATGCCTACGTCTCTGGTGCCACAACATAGTTTTTTATAGCGATACCATGTTTTCATGTCACAATATTGAACTCGAACACAATATTATCTTTCCATGTGACCTAGACTCGATCGTGACACTATATCCTTTATGTTGAAATGGAGTCTATTTTCATGAATTCCTTCTTCTTAGATTAAATGACTTAATTGTAGTCTTGTTATAATGCTTTCCAGTAATTATACAAGCTTCCGCATCTTTTTTTACGAGTAATTACTATTACTTCTCATATCATTTTATAAGATTTATCATCACGGCAAATTTTCCGACATCATCATTATACTCAAAAATTAGATTTTTACTCAAGTGTAAAATATGCATGAATCCTAGAATAAATTTGAATATTTCATCATGCATAATTATTTGCACTTTCATATGGCCAATTATCTTAACTATTGAGTTGTTTCTCATAGTCATATCTTTTTTATCATAAGACTCATAATGATTAAACTAGCTTTGATGATGAGTCATGTGATGTGATATATATGTCGATGAACCAAATGTCCTCATCAACATGAGCGACACGTGCCTCGGTAAAGTATAAATATACACCAGTAGATGGCTTCTTGATTGTCAAGTCGGGTCTCTCCTAGGTCGTGACTTGAATACATGATGTTGCAACTTGAGTTGGCATGCCTTTTGATCTCTTGACCTCTTATAATACTTAATTTTTTCATACTTATAGTACTTCAATTTCAGATTATCCCACTCATGACTTAGACTTGTTTTTAGACTAATTCATCTTTGGTCTTCAGTCTTCCTCCTTACATACAGTATTTTTATAGAGGGTTTTATCATACTCTTCCTCATATTCTTTAATAATAAACAGTGATTACTGTCTTAATAGATAATTTTGTTGTATTATTATTAATGGTGAGATAAAATTATTTCATGATTCATGTAACAAATAGGAGAGGGTGATAGTTTTATCATCATCATTGATTTCACAGTTAACAGATATAGTTAGTGATCAGCATTTGAAAATCATGTAGATGTGAGGCAAAATAGTCAACTTTCTCAATGCACATCTTGTAAAGTTTCTTATTCATAAATAATTTGTTGATCAGTGACTTGTTCTGATAAATAATCTCAAGTTTTTTTTATAAATCTTTTATTATTCTTTCATTCGAAATATTTATCAAGACATCATTCTGCTAAACATAGTTGGAACAAATATTGTGCTTTTTGAACCTATCTTGTCCTAATTGATATATTTATATATGATGTATCTGTTTTTTGATCGCTCACTATTTGCTTGGAATTTATAATTATTGACTAGTAATCTTTATTAATAAGTAATTCTTTCATCTTCAGCTCTTATAACTCAAATATTTCTTGTAAGCTTTTTGACATCATCCTAGATGTCACCGAATTCTTTATGCTCTAATTACAACACAGATTTTGTCTAGACTTTGCACCAAACCATGATATTAATGCCAAATATTAGAACTATAGGTAGAAAAGACAATCACTCTAATATCAAGTGTTGGATTTGAGATAACCAATGCAATCTTCCACCAATATAAAATGTTAGGATTCATGGTGACAATTAGCATTTAAGTTTTTTGAGGAAGGATAATTCAACATAAATAGAACTCTCATAGATGAAGTAACACTTAGTACAATGAGAGATATCATAGAAGAAGCATACACAAACTAGAGGAGGAGAAGGAAGAGAAGAGAGAGACAAAGTAGAGAGGAAAATTTTATTTTTCACTATTCATGTTTTGTGTCTGAGCATTAGTTGCATTTCCGTAACAGTGAACTAATTGTCTCTTTTATACTTTTTATTTTTTATTTAAAAGCCTTTAGATAATAAAATAAAAAATTTGTAAATTAACTTTCAAGTTGTAATAGAACATAACTTATTTTTGACTTTATTCATGTCAAGATACTAAAAAATAAATTGCAACTTGAATTCTTAAGTCATCAATTTCAACAATACAAATTATGTTGCGAGATTATTCTAAGTCATAATATATTGTGATATTAAAGAATAATATTATGACTTCATTCATGTCATGATATTAAAAAATATTGTCGCAATTTGAATCCTTCAGACTTCCAGTCGCAACAAAAAATCATATTGCAACTTCATTCATACTGCAAGATTATAGAACATAGTCACAACCATATTTGTGAAAGGCACACTTATGGTGCTCCTAGGCTCAAGGCACAATCACTCCCTAGTTATAGCGTCTCGCCTTCCAAGGCATGCGCCTTACTGAAGAGGCGTGCCTTATATATTATAGTTTTTTTTAATGTATGTATTCTCAAAATTTGTAATTATATATTAAAATTTATATAATTTTATTTATTTTTTTTATCAAAATTTATTTAAATATTAGGAATATTTATTTTTTATCAATAGATACATATTTAATAAAAATTTATGTGCATCTAAAGTCACATTTTGTTTCACAAAAGCTCATGTCTTGGGTCCACCTTGCGCCCCAAGGTTCCAAGAAACTTTTGTGCCTTGGTGCGCCTTGTGCTTTTTAAACTATGGTAACAACTTGAATTCTTTAATATATTTTGTCACAACATAATCTTATTATGACTTCATTCTTGTCGTGACTCCACGGGACATCGTCTCGGCTTAAATATCTAAGACTTTCAATCATAACAACACAAAATATTATGATTTGTTTATCTCGTGGCTTCACATTCCATAATTATGATAGGCAATTATTGTTTCAACTTTAGAAGAACGAGTCAGATCCTAATAGTTAGTCATCTTCCAAAATGAGGGAAAGCCTCAATACGTGGCTCAAGTATTCTGATACTTTTAAGAGAAGATAACAAATTAGTATAGGATGAAAAAAATCTATAATAAATCAAAATTAATGAGATTGTATGCTTAGTATAATATCATTATTTTTAGATGGCTGCTAGAAGATCAGGAAAAATTAAATCATCTCTAGGATTGTCTAGGTTAATAGGAGATGTAATATCTTAGTATGTACTCTGAGATGAAGGATGCCTGCTCTTTTATTCTAACGACTATATAAACTCGTTAAATCTAGATTAGTGATCCAGAAATAATCAATGAGCAAATGAACTTTATTATGTTGGTGGTCTATGCATGCTCACCTGTACAGAACTTAGTATCTTCTGATGTTGTTAGAAAAGATGTGAAATTAGAAGTTGGGTCTTTTTCATTTTATCTAACTTTTGGAATATTCTACTAGAGCACTTGTGGTTGTGAGAGCTCCAATCCAATCACCAGGACAGCAAATAAACTTTATTATTTTTTGGAATATTCGAATAGTTAACAAATGCATACATGATGTAATAATATTTTTTATTTTCTGTGACTGCACAAATAAGGTACTAATGAGTACTCATAGACTAGAAATCTTTTCTTTCTTATAAGATCTAAAATGGTACCTTACCTAAGACAAAATAAAAAATCTAATTTTGCAGTTTAAATTATATCTCTCAAATAGATTAGAAATATTTTTTATGTATAGAAAGAAAAATGAAAATGTTTCGGAGAATGAAAATATATCCTAAAATATAAAATTATATATATTATATATAGATTAGGGTTGGCATCCCGTGTGTTAAGTGCTCTCATAATAAATCTCAATATCTCCTTCCCACAAATTGGTGCGTGCATATCATAAACACCAAGCTTAAAGGAAAAAGACAAATGTGATACTCTAAGTGTTACACTTGGTTATAGTTATAGTTATAGAATAATCAGATGTCTTATTATAAACACCAAGCTCTGGAGCTCTGACTCCCAGGGCTCCGAGTGTCAGAGCAGATAAGACCTTATCTCATTCACATGATAGGTGATCCAGAAATTCAAACTCGTGACCTCTTAATTTTTATTCCAATTGACTTCTAGTTGACTCGCTACAAGTAGTTGTGAATGCCAACTTATTGTTCTTATGGCTGCAGGGAATGGATCACGAAACTGAGCCATTGATGCCATCTTGTGATTTTCCAGATTTAACAGCTCGACTAGATTATTTGAAGGAAAGATGACAGCGGCTCTTCCAACAACTTCAAAACCTTGATTTTGATTGGGCTCCTTCACAGTAAACCTTGTGGCAACTGCCCATGTCCTCTAATATTTATGGTTTGTGTATGAGAGAGTTGGGTTTATGTTGAAGCTTATTGTGAATAGAATATTTAGATATTTGATAAGATAATGGATTAATGATAATTTTAGGTATTTAATAAAAAATGATAAAGCATATTGTGCATGCCATACAAATTTCTTATTTTATATGAATTAGAACCAGCAATTTTGTGGCATTTTGCTTATGAAAAAGTATAATTATGTGCATGTCTCATTTGCAAACATTATTATAAATAATAGTTATTTTAAACTGGTATTTTCTCAAACTAGAATCCCAACTCAAAGTCTTTGGGGTCCCTGGGGGGTTGGAAACAGGACTCTCTTCATTCTTGTGCTCAGAGGTATAGTCCTCGAGGAATGAACTCTCTCCCTTGTGGAAGTATTAATTCAGCGTTTGTAACAGTTAGGCTGTGTTATTAATTATTAATTATTATAAATGATAGTTTGGCATTTATATGAAAATTTTAGTCAGACAAAATGTTAATGAACAAGATTCAATATAATGAAATTCAAATTTTTTTGAAGTGAGGGTTACTTTAATATTACATAGAAGCGCATGTTTATCATAAACAAAAGTTCTCTTGTAAATACATTGAAGTGCATATTGCTAATAAAAATAAAATTTTCTTGTAAATTCTCTTGTAAAACAAAACTTTTTTTTTATTGTGGTGCATATAGCTAATACATAGAAGTGCATCTTGATGCATGTAGAAGAGTGGTTGCAACATTGATGCTAATACATAAAACGCAAGCAAATTTTCTTTATCCAAGTCTATTGCAATGTTTTTTACACTTAGAATTTCTCTATTTTATTAGATTCTTTGTTTTTTTTTGGGCCAATAGTTAAATAGGAAGTCCTATATAAAATTTATTTTCTATCTTTCATTTGTGCGTACGAGATTATTTATTTTCTAATAATTTTTCTCACCATTATCTTGAATATGTAGGGGTTTAAACAAATTCAATTTTATTTGCTCTTCGCTCATATAAAGTGTGAATTCAACCTTGATATCAATCAAAGCTTATTTAGTTACTAAGAATGATCATTCAAAGATCAACAGGGCATACTACTCTTTATTCATATCTAATATGATAAAATCAATAGGGAAAATAAACATGTTCACTTTGACTAGCAAATCTTCGATGATTCTCAAAAGTTTGATCAATCTATTTGTTATTTTTTGTAAGAGAAAACTTGAAGTTATCTCATTAAGATTTAACCTTTACACTGTGCATAATGGTATCAAATTAACATTTGGTCCTAAGTTGCATAGTGCATTCTAGAAAGTGTCCTCGCAAAAATTGCACAAAATTATAAAACTCTTTGGATCTTTCAAATTTCTTAGGAGTTTACATTGAATGATTATACTACACTTCTTTATAAATTTCACAGTTTTATAGATCTATAATTTCTCTTGTTACTCATGTAATTCATAAATTTCACATAATTAAGCATCTAGGATAACATTTTAGTAAAGGGAATATTGACTTTCAAATTTATAAATATATTGAATAATATCTTAAATTGCTCATTTAGTTTTACCTTTCTAAATCATTTTAGAAAAAGATTATTTTGAGAGTTTATCTTCCATTTGTATAGTCATTCTCTGGCAAACCTTCTATTTGTTTTTTGATTAATCTATATCTTCTCCTCTAAATTCATATCTTTATGTGTGATAATAGTTGGATAAATTGAGCAATGGGTTTATGTAGTGTCATGACTTTGGGAAAGGTCGTAGAATCAGATGTCGTTGTGCAGGACAATATAACTTTAGGAAAAATTGCTACCTTGTCAATCAAAGCTTCCTCCTCTACTTTAGTATCTCCTTTTGAGTTCTCTTCTATTTTTTGTCATTCTAATTCATTTTCACTTCTAAGTGTTATAGACGTGCACCTCTTTGACTTTGTCTGGATATCATTTGGTAATTCATTTATATTTTTTTTCCATTGATAGTATTACTTATTCAAGTTGATTCTCAATAATCTTCATTATTATGTTTGTGTGTTTAGTCTTATTTATTTTGTTTCATCTGGTTCTTCTATAGGTTATTTCTCTTCTTTGTCTTCGAGTATTGCATGAATATATATGACTTTTGTACTCCCTTTGAATTATTGTAATTAGAACTTGAAACTCCTTGTATTTGATATCTTATTGAGTTGCTCCAAAATATTTTTGAAATTATCTCATACTCTACTGCATAATCTCGTGACTTTCATATGATATACTTTCTAAATTTTCATGTTTAGATGATTGTGTGTGGAGACATTATATTAGGTCATTAGTGGGACATTGGCTTATTCCACTTGCTACACAAGGTTGAAATTGATCACTTTTGTTATTCCAAATGACAATTTTTCTTACATTAAATCTTTTGTCATTTAGGGCTTTTAATTAATTGAAAATTGCATAAATTAAGACTCTATTATTGTCAATTTATTTAACTCTAATGCTCTTATTTACTTACTTTCTAATTCTCTTTCATTCTGTATTTGATAGTTCTTCTTCTTAGCTCTTCAAATAGGAAATGGACCTCATCAGGTGACTTGTTCATGATAGAACTACCCAAGACTGGATCAACTATGTACCTCAACATATAGTTCAAAATATTTTAGAAAGTTTGAGCTTAAAATAATAATTCAAATCCATGTTATGAGCATCCCCTTAGTACCTCTTTGAATTGGTCCCAAGCATTATATAATATTTTAACTCTCAATCGATCATTAAGTAAGTATTAGAACTAGCTCCTAGCTTGTCTATCAAAAAAAATACTATTTGGATCTTATGATAATCATCCATAATACTAATAATATTGTACTATTTGCTATGAGGCTAGACTTTAACTCAAATTGGTTTGCTTGTATTGGTTACATCCAAATCCTAGAGTAATTATCAATCAATATTGGTCGCTGATAGTCTCCCAAGGTATGGTGAGGAATAAGTTATTGGACAACTTGTTTTGTACCACCTTTGTTATTTCCTTTGTTGACGTTATTTTCCATGTTCTCTCACTCTCAGCTCTTTATCTTAAAATGATTTTTCTAGGTCTAGATGTTTTGTTTTAACTTAGTCCTAAATCTTTTGCTCATGTACGTATTGTCGCTGATAGTCCACCCCGTTGTTTCCCCCTCGCTAATTGAATGGAAATATCATCATCTCCGAAGAAGGTATCCATGTCCGTAATCACAGTCTCACTACTACTACCACCATACATAGTATCATAGTATATGAACAGGTCAATCATCTTCTCGTGAATGAACCCTTAAGGTGTCTTCCATGTTAATACACGAGGGAATATAAGTCAGAGTGTTATCTGCCCCTTCCAACTTAATTCTAAGGTCCATGCATGCAGCGAAACAATAAAGAGATGGAACGGTGGACCAGTACTTTAAGTACTTGGTTTCCATCTCTACAATCATATGGCTAAGTGTCGGGTCAGCTTGATGCTTTCTAAACATGTTACTAATGTTGCATATACATATGAGTGCAATGCAAGTCGTGGAGTATAAACCGACGAACACATATTCGTTGTGTCATAAAAAATCTTCAGAAATTTCATAAATAAAATTCTTGAAGCTCAATCAATATCGTCAATAATAAGTTCGTCACTCTTACTATTGACGTAGTTGGATATCACGTGTTCGTATCCAACACATGAATCCAACATCATGTACGTGTAATTCCAATGGTGTCTCACATCTGATTGGAATTTCTTCTTCTCAAGATTCGCAAACAAACAGAGACTACCAAACTCCTGTTATCTGCGAGGAGTGCAAATATATTTTTGTGCATTACGTATATTATCCAACGTGGGGAAACACACCTTCATACCCGCTTGTACAGTCAGGATAATCACGTGACACATGCATCTGACATGAAAGATCTCTCCTAATGGTATGTCTTTAATATTCTTAACAAACAATTTAATCACTACTCCATTATTAGATGCGTTATCAAATGTGATACTAAAAATTTTATTTTAAATTTTATATTCTCTAAAGATTTTCATCATACACTAAAAATGGTCGGACTATCATGAGGATGGAGAATCTCAGAGAATCCTAAAATTTTTTATTCATTGTCCAGTTAGAATCTACATAGTGTCTAGTGAGACATGCATAAGATGATTCATCGTGACTTGTCCAGATATCGGACATCACAGACATCACTTCACTATATGTCATAAATTTATTAATTATTATTTGTTTTTCTAACTTATAGAATTTAGTATGTCATTCATAGATGTGGACATAGTAATCCTATGATAAGCATGCTGAAAATATGTCTGCCTGATACGCACTACCCGATCTTCCAAAAATCTGATCGGAAGACCCATTAATGTGATAAATTTTGTCATATCTTCCCTACCCAACTCGCTGCAGTATATGAAGGGAGTAAACTTTGAGACTGGACTCGATCCAGTCTCAAAAAATGTAGTGCTAAGTTGGGTTTGCCTAGGATTTAATGCACCATGTTTTTTGGTGCATAATTCGACATGCCTCTTAAGGTGCCCAATCCCAAACGAACTCTTACAAGTTAAATTTCTCATACAATATTTGCATTGTGTCATTTCTTCTTCCTCACCCCTAATATTTTTTGTTTTATTATATTAAAATGAGTCCAAACTACATAACTTCTCCTAGTTTTTGTTTTGTAGATATTTGGGTAAGACGACTGGGAAACCAAAGTTTCAGGAGCTTTAGAGCTCTGTAATATTTTTATTTTCTAAATTTAAATATGTTTCATTAGTATTAGTCATTTTTTTGGATTTTTGTTAAATAGGATGTATAGCCTAGATGATAGATTTAAATTTTTGGATTTGAGAAAAAGACTAGAGAGAGAAAGTAAACAAAAAAACTTAAAATATCCGTAAAGTAGAGAGGTAGATCACGTGCACTGTGCACCATGATCTAGTTCAAACTTCCAACCCGAGTTGAGAGTCTCTAAAAGCCGAACCGAATGATGAAATCCCGAGTCCAAGAGAGAGAGGAGTAAGAGCTTTGAGAATTTTGAGAGAGCGAGAATAAATATTTATGAAAAACATAAATGTTATAGAGAGGTGGGAGGGATATTATAGATTAAAGGAAAAAAAATTTAAATAAGTAATTTTTATGTTTTTTTTTAATTTTTTATTGAATTTTAGGGGGTAGAATCATAAGGGCCATCGGATTCTACCCCCTAACCGTTGGAGGTGAAATCCAATGGCTGATATTCAAATTTTAATTATTTTTAACCATTAGAGGGGGGGGAAGCATTTTCCTATCCGAATGGCACTATACTGACGATGGGGTGGGGTGCGAGACATGTCCCGTGCTGGTGGGCCGTGCCATGGGTCACCGAAACGTGCCGGGTCAAGCACGGCCCGAGGCCAGGTTGGCCTCGGCACGGACTCGGGCACTGGAAATTCCCATGTCGGGCCAGCCCAGGCTTAGCCAAATCATGTCGTGCCTTGTGTCGGACAGGGCCGCCTAGCATGGTTGACACCTCTAGCACAGTACTTTTACCGCCGAGCCAACAGGTTGTGCATGCCTGGCTTGAATAAACATGTCGTGCCAGGCACGACATGGTACAGTAACCGTGCCGTGTCTGGCCCGACACGAAAGCATGGTCGTGCTCACAAAAAATGGGTTGGGCCTCCCGGCACATCCCGTTTGACACCTCTAGTCCGAATCTAGATTTGTCTACTCAAAAATTCATCTGGTGACTTCATGGTCACCAAAGAATCCACGACACATCAAACATTTTTGATGAGATCCATGGAACAATTCTTATATAGCAAGCACTAGTTTTCAGTGCGCCTTCATAAAAAGCAAGAAAAGATAAGATCAAAGAGAATGAAATGCATGTTGTTTTTATATTAGTACTTCTTTTTGATCCTAGAAAACATCCAAAAAAAACTCACTACAAAACTACAGAACAAGGAAAAAAATACATTAAGTTGATACATAATTTCTAGTGTGATCAGACAACCAAAAATCAGACAATGATAGAGCATGAATTATGATTGAATGATAGATTAATGATTTTTGAATAATATTCGACCAAGTCACAATTAAGATTGTGATCCCCAACAATAAAGCAAGGACTAGCCTGCTTCCTATTACTCAAGATGGAAATTGTTGGTCCTATTATTTTTTGAATAGAGAAGTATGAGGAAGGCTAGTTTTTAATGGAGATTCAAACAAACAAAAAAGTGAAAACATATTTGATCTGACTAAATGATGAACTTTATGTGATCTTACTTTACCACCATCTGAAATGCATACAACTTCAATTGGTGAAAACCAATCGTAGTCCATAAAGATTTTGCCTATTATTATGTTTCCTTTTTTTTTGGCAAGCATTTATATCTCATCAAATGAACATTTCTCTAAGCTTATCATGTAGCTTATACATTGTTTGGAAGTTGCTTCCATGATCACTCCAGGTACATCATTAATAGTACCTGCTACTCCTACGTTTATTTTCTTTTTCCACTTTGCACAAGGATTAATCTTATCTTCTATGTCAACCATCAATTTGATTACATCGCATTCAATTCAACCTAGGAACTAAAAATTCTAATAAAAAAGATCATCCTTTTACCTGCTTTCATGTGAAAGTTGACCATTTTTTTAAGATCTCTTTTCATTTGACCAAAAGGCCCTCAAACGAGTAATTTGACCTCAACAGGCCTAGAAGACATAGTTTGTTAGATCTAGAAACTTGCAAAATTTTTGGCATAACCAATGGCATGCAACGTCGCATCCTAATAGGAATCCATGAAAAGGCTAGCATGTGAATCAACCTATAACTATCCGAACATGGTCAAGCATGTCCTGCCCCGAGGGTAATTGCTTATCACCCAGGCCTCACTTTCTGGTTGTAGGCATAACCCATCCTCATCCTGGACTTATATGAAACTTATTGGAATGCATTTTCATGTACTAATCTATGTTGCATGAAACATGAAAAATAGTGAAGGTAGTTGTAATTCTCTTTCAATAGAATAATAAAATGACTAATTTTGTTGCAAATACAAAGAGGATGTTAACCTGGTTGCAGTTATGTGCATAGTCCTTTATGCCCAAAGGGCCTTCATTGAAACCTATCATTCCAATCCTTTTGATTCTTCACTTAACTACTTTACTATCCAAAAAAATAGACTTGCTTCATGATGTCGCCTCCCCCTTTCATTAAAGTGTGGTATGACGACGAAAAGACATGATTTCTCTTTTGAAAAGTGATACATCTTTAAATAGAGTGCCCTTGTCAAATGTAATTTGATATAAAAGTAACTCCATAACAGTAGATGAACTTATATGTAATAAACTAGACTACCTTTTAGGAAAGGATATCTAGCAACCAAAATCATCTCATCCTTGAATAACTTAACCTAGTCTTTCCATTAATTGCATAAGTACTTGTAAATCATCAATCAAGAACTTGTTATCGAAAGATGTACCCATCATCAATTATTTGTTTATTTCAATAATGGTGCATGAAGCATCTAAGACACTATATAAGCTACAAAAGCACAAAGGCAGAAGGTGTCCTCTAAACTAGTTTCTGAAAAGGAAAGTCTTTACTACTTAAAGGGAGGCTCTTTTTAGGTTACCTTGTTTTATAAGCTTGTATCATTAGAAAAGACTCAATTGGATCCTACTTAGTGATTGGCTCTATACAATAAGGAAGAGAGGAAATTAAATAATAAATAATAAATGGAGATAAAATATGAGAACATGATGTTGCTTTTTTATTTTTCTTGCATAAGTCCCTTTTATTATCCTTTTGCATCTGCTTTGATATTCAACCAACAAAACTTTTTAACTATGTAAAGGCTTTAACTAGAATTGACTTTTTCTTTTTATCTTATTACAACTTGTTAGTCTTCTACTGCTTATCTTCTAAAACCTAGCTTGAAAATATGTGAAGAAAAAGAAGACACCAATCCCCAACAAAGCAAGGAAAGAAACCCTGGGAGAACACCTATTATGACTAGCCTTAACTTGACATCCAACTTCATTTTGTTCTCCCAGGGATAAGAAAGCTACTATTTTAAGGGGCACCCCCAATGAATTGATCATTGGATCAAACTCAAATGTTTGCTCTCAATTATTCTAGTAGCCAACTTCTAGATCTATAATATGCAAGCTAAGTTTTTCCGACTAGTTGAGCTCTCTATACTATGAGGAACCAACCCCAAGCAAGAAAGGTGAAGCAAAAGTATTGAGAGAAAGAACAAGCTCAAGAAAAGCATACTTTCTAGTTCGAGGCAGGCTGAAGATCTTCTTTCTTTAATTTATATGTCACTAATTCTTATATATTTTTTCTGCCCTCGACTTGGACTCACAAGCTTGAACAAGCTACAAAGTTAAGAGAATGACTTGTCGTAATCTCAAGGAGTGAATGCCTGGACTAGTTGGAAAGCCTTTCAAGCAAACTCTTGATTCATATAAATTATAAACCATTGGAATCAATCTTGCATACCAATCATCCACCACTTACAGTAATGGCATTAAGACAATGTGTCTTCCTCTGGAAGAATACATATAATAGAAAAGTTAAGATAAAGCAAGTAGTGTCACTGGGACACTAGCAAGTATGTCCTTAAAAGATTGGGTCCATGAAGCTTGTTATAATTATACTCCATGCTTCAAAATGTTTCTTGAAGATAGATCTTATACCATGGAAGCATGGTTAAGTCACATTCCATTAGTAGGATCCTTAGCCTATGGATCTTTCCTAAGAAGATGGTTTGTCGCGGACTACCCTAAGAATACAAGTAGGCATGCATAATTGAAAGTTACATTGTCTAGGTTGGCCTTTTGAAAGATTAGATTTCACCAACCCAATGTCCACTACTAGGGGATTCTTCGATTCACTCTCTGATCACATAAAGATTCTCAAACTAAAGGAAATTAGGGTTGAGAGACATCTTAGATATCCTATGTTTTGGATCTACCTGCACAGTCTAGGCCTCAAGTAACTTTCCAAAATAAAATGGATGAAGAACTCTTTGTTGCATATCATGATGCTTCTCAGTTGGCTGGATTGATTCTTCATCAATGGAAACATGCCACTTCAAATTAGTTTAGAAGTTAGAGGCATAAAGGGAAAATGGGTGAAAGTATCCCATCCCAGGTTAGTGTGCAGATAGAGGAAAAGGGTAAGCATACCAAGACAAAAAAAAATCGGACATATCATGAGTTGAGCCTAAAGCCCAAAAGAATGGGCACTCACAAAAGGTCTTGATGCATGAGAATCATGTGTCACACAAGCCTAAGACAAGAACTTATGATAGATAGTGAATCAAATGGGGTCCTGGTTCCAACTTAGATTGTCATATGAGCATTAAGCTATTCAACTTTGAGGATTTGACATTGCATACAAAAGTATTAGACCCATCCTAGGTTAGTGTGCAGATAGAGGAAAAGAGGGAGCATACCAATACAAAAACAATCATGCATATCATGAGCTGAGCCTAAAGCCCAAAAGAATGGTCGGTCACATAAGGTCTTGATGCATGAGAATCATGCATCTTACAAGCCTAGGACAAGAACTTATGATAGATAGTGAATCGAATGGGAGTTCTAGTTCCAACTTAGATTGTCATATGAGCATCGAGCTATTCAACTTTGAGGATTCGACGTTACATATAAAAGAGTATAAGAGGACCCTCGACTCTTAAGAAAGGGGTTTTGAAAGTAGCATGAATTGTTGTAGTTCCTTTGATGCTACTTAGATATTGTAAGCCATACCAAGAATAAAGGCTAACATTGAAGTCTCTCCCATTCAAGGGGATGCAACAACGAATGTCATTGTTCTAGGGTACCATGATCCTTCTCTCTAGAATAATCAAGGGAAATGCCTTCCTTCAGCTTTCAGAGATAGGGGTTGCATCAATAATTTCTCAACTACTAATAGTGCTTCGATTGCATGCAAGGAAGCATGCTAAGTAGAGCTAACATACACAGGTCGAGGAGATGCATTTATAGTACTGGGAATACTAGACAAGCTCTCAGGGAATAATCTTTTTTTATTTCTTCCTTTCATTCCCATAATGACTAGGAATGGGCAATCACAAATTTCACTTTGAGTTTCAGACCTCAACATATTGCTACTCATTGTATTTCACGATTAGTATTGGAAATGAATAGAGAAGTGGTGGAACATATGGAACCACATTTTGGATCACTCCATAGAGAGGCTAAGAAATTAATAAAGTACAAAACTTTTTTTCAAGGTTTACCTTATTTTTATCATTTAGAGGGTGACCATGGAGTCACTAAATGAAGTCTTACTAAATATAATGAGGCATAGATGACTAAGTTACATATGGAATATGGAGACAACAATAGCATGTTGTAGAAGGAGATAATAGGTGGAGTCAATGATACACTAAGATTAACGTATCTACAACTATATCCCCAAGTGATAGCCAAAATGAGGAGTGAATGCAAGATGCCAATAGAATGATCAGTTGAAGAAATGATAGGGGTCACCACGTACTTCTTTGTGTGTTGGAGATATAGAGTGAGTGCACTGAAAAACACTGGGAACTAGGATGATTTATTCTATGGGGAAAGCACAACATAAATGCACACTCACATGATCTTTTCCAAAAGATAGGTGCGCTACATATGAACCAATGAACCACATGAGCTAGTTAGATGCATGGGGAAGAGGGATCATGGTAACTTCATCTTGCCTCCTCTTCTCTGAGAACCATGTGAACAAAGAGTGGACAAAGGGGAAGGAGGTCTTCATATGTAGTTGCACACTTACTTGACAAGTGCATGAGACTGGGGAATGGTTCAAGTAAACTTTCTTGGGGCTAGAAAAATAATAGATGAAGCGTGATGGTCTGGACTTTTTTAGTGATCAGAAAGGATGGATATTCTAGGCTTCCCCTTCCTTCACATGAAAATCAAAGTGACCTAATAGAATTGTGATGTTATGTTTCCATCATTGAAGAGTAGCATGGCCCAAGCTTGTGTAGCTAAATTTAAGAAGGGAAAGAACACACTTGCACTTCTCTCTTCAGGTGTCTGTCTCACTTGCACTTTTATATGTATATATTTTTTATATATAAATTGTGTAGATTCTTCATTGAAATCCCTAGAATTTTTAGTTTTGTTATTTTAAAGTGCATCATACTACTAATATTTGCCTATTTTTTTTATTTTTTAGGTGGCATATGAGTTTGGGTTGAGGCCATTGAAGAAAACATAGTTTATGTCTTGAACTTTTGATAGGGTTATCATTGTTATTTATATCTAAGTTAATATAATATTTTTATCATTAAATTCACTATGTGATATTTTTTTACTATTTGTATTTTTAAAATATATTATTAAATTAAAAAAAAGAAACTCAAATAAATAATTAACAAAAAATCTAGTATCATACAATAACACATACCACTTTGTTGTAAATTCTAATCTCGAGGCAAGTTACAATGTTGCATAGGCACACTCACACCATCGTCTATTCCATATGCACAAGTGTAAACCATAAATCAAAATAAAAAAAAATAATATATGTAAAATTTATATTACAAATGAGAGATTGGAGAGAGTTAGCATTAAGTGAGACTAAAAGAGTCAAAGAGAGGAGAAAAACTTCAGAAATAATTTATACTTTTCTTCTTCTTTATTTATATAGAAAAAAATTTCAAATTTATTAAAAAAATATTTTTTGTGAATTTTTCAAATTAAATATTTTTTTTTACAAATTAGTGATTGGTGTGACCTGTTGCTATCCTTGTCGGAGTCCGTTGCATGAAAACATAATGGGTGACAATAGAAACATGGCTGCCCAATTGCGAATGGTCACATAAGTTATATCTGGCTTACATGGCTAGTTATTAAAAAAATACCTCATTTAGTAGTCACCCTATAGGATTTGACCCATGCCCCATGGACATACCATAGCCTACCCCAAGTTCTCGGGATGGTGCACTCTATCACTGTGCCAAGCATGAAAATCATTCCTAGCCCTTCATGAACCATGTCTTGCACCAACTGAATAATAGGTTCATTGTGTCGTGCTGGTCACCAGCACGACACAAACCATGCCACACATCGGCACAGTCTAGGTATAAGTATGATCTGGATCATGCTCATGTCAGGCCAGGCACAGCTAAACCATGTCGTGTCGCTGGCCATCCCCAGGCCACTTAGTTTGTTGACATCTCTACTCTACTCACAATTTAGTTAATTAATTCTTCCTTTATTTAAATATTTAACCTAACATTTTTTGAACTATTATCGAACATAGAAAAAACCATAAATATATTTTCATTTCCCAAAATATAGTTTTTCTATTTCTTTTATAAATTAAAATTTAGTTTCTGTTATATTTTAATTTTTCAATTATGACAATTTTAAATTTTGGCCCAAAATAATTTTTGAATTGCATTTTTAAAATTTTCAAAAACCAAAAATCTTAAATTCTTTCTTTCCTAATTAACTTACTTTAGAATTGAAATTTTTTATTTTCACATACCAATGCAAAAATATTTTCTACCCTATTTAGAAATCATATCAAAATTATTGCTTAATTCTATCAATAAATCACTTAGTTGATCCAAACAAATATTAGTCTTGATAACATATAAAAATTGTATCATTTTACCACCTCATAATAGTAAGTAATAATTTGATTAATTTCTATTGGTCTTTTTTGAATCTACCTATGACTCATAATATCTAATATATACATGAATAACAGGTTCGTCTGAATATTTAGAACATGACAGTAATCTTTCAGAATCAATTAGTGACTCGTGTTTGTCTCCAGACAAAGATCTCTAATCTCTAAAAATATTGATGTCATATTATTGCTCATATGGACTAATCTATAGTCTTCGAGAATATATGTCACAAGCTAGTCAAGATTCAAAGTGATGTACAAAATGATTTGTCAAATAGTCATCCAAAAAATTTTCTGACTGGTCTTGTTGTATAGTTCAATACTCATGTTATCTGCTTTCGATTCACTGACACTTGCGTCAAAATGATGATAATGATATGATATTATATTTTCCAAATAAAATAGTTGGAATATTTAAACTTAATTATTTTGACTAATTTATTTTCTTCTTTCATCTCGAAGAAATAATGTAATCTCTAAACTAACAAAATATTCAAATCATCCCAAAAAAAACAACCAACCACTTTGATACCATTTGTTGAATTCAAAATGGAACCCAAATACCAAACTCAATTTTGGAATTTTTCCTATTAATTCTACCTCATTTACACACATGATTTTCAGCATTCATATATAGTAATTTGGGAAATTTATGTTTAGGGGTCCCAAAATTAAAATATGTATGTTTTTGTCCCATTTTAAAAACTTTTTAAAAAAAACACATCCAAAATGTAAAATATTTATATTTTGGGCACACAAAATTCGAAAACCATTGGTTTTTCAATTTAAAATCACTTTAAAAAAAAAAAAAATAGTAGTTTTTGAATTCAAAAAACATTATTTTCATTTTGAAACCCCTTTTCAATTTCGAAAAGCATTTTAGTGGTTTTTTTTTTTTTTTTCAAATTTGAATATATATATATATATATATATTCAAATTTAGATCCTAGCAATAAAGATTAAATAGAAAAAATCTTATTTTTTTCTACACAATTTTGAAACAATTTTCTTACATTCTACAAATGAACTATAAGGGTAAGGCATATAAGAAGAACTTCTTGTATACTAATTAACACTTTTATTTTCGTATAAAAATCTTGTTCAAATCTTTTGTCTATATTATGGGAAGTAGAAAACCAATTCTCACTTTTCTTTTTTAATTATCTAGATTCAATGAATATTGATATGATTTTGTGATTTAAAAAGGAACTTGGCACTTAAATTATTTTTTATAAGAAGAGTGGGGTCCACATGTCTCCCATATTCCTTCTATATAAAAGACTAATAAAATCATGTCTAAGTTCAATGAATCTTGATATGGTTTTATTCTCACTTACTTTATTATCTTTTAATACATGGTTTTACCATGTTAGACTTGGATGAGAAAAAAAAATATCTTTCTCCTGTGTGTGTGGTAGTCATATGCATCTCGTGCTCATGAAACTTGTTTCTCAAGGACCTCAAACTAATTAGATAGCCCAAGTCCCCTAAAGTCATGTTGAGATCATATATGAAGTATGTCACTCAATATGGATCAAATTTAAATTACTTTATTCTAACTATAAACTTCCAAGGGCATGTGGTCTGACTGTAAACCTTTTCATAGACAACATCACATGTAAATTATTATTTTTACTTTTTCTATACCCCACTTGGTTCAAACGACAGATAAAGTGTAAATCTCATTAGACTAGTTATGTCATGTCTGGTCTAGGTATACAACATTCTTGTTTTAGGACACATTAGTCATTATTCATGTCATCGAATATATTCTTTATGTTATTTTCACACAAACCAAAGACTTCCAACTATTGATCTCGAAAAGTAGTTGTGAATATTTTCTTTCTCTATTAAGAATGGTGAATCATATTTTGTCTGTTTAACAACCTTAAAATACCTCAAACTATATCCAATCATCACCCTATAAGCAACTTCTTAGAGATAACATATAATGAAGTAAAATCACATGATCGATTTCTAAGACAAAATGATTACCGTAAGTCTAGGAAAACATGTACCATTGTTATGATGAGATTATCATCTAGATTAAATAGAAAATTCATATGATTGTCTTATAGCAGATCTCTGGTATACTTGATTACTCTTATGAAGCATCCAAATGTCTACTTTAATCATTACCATAAGCACATTTCATGAGATCATCTACTTGATCAAATTAAGATGTACAATATATGCTACTCTATCAAAATCAATGAGGTCAAATCTGGTTGATTTTATGATTATGGATAATTTAGATATAACATAACTACAGATGATAGGAATCTCATATAATATCATGATTTCCTTCATGCTATATAATATATCATAGACTTCATTAATTTATTTAAGATCAATATCAATACTTAGAAATAATAAATATCAAATTGATAAATTCATCTTATTAATTAAAGTATGTTATACAACAAGTATAAAAGATCATTATCTTTAGAATACTTTTCTAACAACTTATGTAATATGAAGATAGAACATAACATGTATGTAAGTATATTCTAGTGGCAGTGCCACTGATAACTAGTTGGTCCCATTCTCCAAAGTATATCAAATATACTTACATATCATGACACAAGTTTTTCTTCTTTCACAAAAAGATGTACACCCTTATGAGGTGACACTTTCAAAAAAAAACCTATCGTTCGACCTCAAACTCTAGAGATCTTAAAGTTATTTTTTGTAATGCTTTCAACTCAACCATGCCATTCGATATGGAGGAATGAAAATAGGCTTAATTTTTTGTATCAAGTTTACAAAACTTTATATCTCTCGAAGAAAATAATATTGGTAGCTCCTCAAAAAATAAGTTACCAAACTCTTGCACAATCGGAACTTGAGGCTAAAGAATCTCATTTTTAGGCCTTTCTCTTGTCTTATTCAAAAGAGCAAAATAAAAAGTTCTATTTATATTTTTCAGAGGATCGGTCACTAAATAGTGGTAAAGAAAACTAACTTTTAATCACAACAAGTATTTCATCTACTTGTAATATGACTCATCATTGTAACAATTAAAAATTGTTCACATTTTTAAAACCAATCCATTTCAAGGTACATTATATCCAAAAATATTCAAAGAATAAAAGATTAACCAAAAGTGAAAAATTACCAAAATAAAGTTCATAATTTTTACATACCTTACTCACCAAAATGAAACTATCCAACATAGAACAATACATAAACTAGAGTGAAGCTCTTTTGGTTTCATACTCAAAAGTATTTACAAACAAACATGAAAAAAATAATGAGAATTACTAGTATTAAATAAAATATATTCTCAAGTAATACAATTATAGAACTTTTCTTCTATCTCAGCATCCACAACTTGCTCCTATTCAATGATAGGGAAGATTGTGAAAGCTCATTTATAAATCATAATTGAATAAACCAATTTGCTCCTATTCAGTTTATGAAGCAGCAGCCTCACGTCCCTATTCACTACTAAGCCGACTCCTCCTTGAATAAACCACCTAACGAATAGAGGGAGATATATATTCAGTCGTCAGCCTCCGCTTGCAACTGGCTCGACTCAAAGGAAAGGTACCAACTCAAAATTGTAGGTACTAAATTCTCTATCCAGTAGGCTAACCACATACCATAAGGATAGCGCTTTTGGCACTGACTACAATTTACGTGACCTTCGATTCGTAAGCCCTTTAGAGTGCCGGGGCGAATGTCTTCGAAAGGCGACAGCTACTGCTGCAGAAGAAACATCATCAAACTAAGATTCCACATATGGTACAGTACAGAAGAAACAAAAAGAGAAAGAGAGGAAGAATGCTACTTCAATGCTTGACCTTGACGTTGCCTGCTGATATAGTTAACTACAGCTTAATTGACTATACTACTTCCACTACACTAGCAAACTACACTCTCATTGGACTTAACCCCCTCCTATCCCTCGGGTTTCACCATCTTAGCGCTTCCTGAACCTCTACATTCGATTGGCCCCAACTATACGACTTTAACCAACATTTTCTGAAGAGCGTGTTTGTCAACTGTAAGCTAAAAGAGATTCCGTGTCACCATTTTATGATGAAGAAGAGAAGTCAACTTGAATCCAAGCTACCCAACTTTGTTTATTGAATAGCAACCACATGTCCACAACAATACGACTTACACTAAATCAGAAGACATTTGATGGAATGCATTCAGTGTTACTTGAAGAAAAGAAGGAACCAGTGTCAACATAGAAGATAGAAGAGGAGCGAGCATTCAGTGTAAACTTGAAGAAGAAGAAAATATTCAAGCACCAACACATATCAGAAAAAGAGCGTGTTTGTGTCCGGTACATTGGGCCTTCTCTTTCAACCAAGAAGAAAGCAAGAAGTTGTCAGGGCGAAGAGAGTCATCATTTTTCTTCTCTTCTAAGCTTCCTTTCTTAGTAAGTGGTAAGTCAGTCTGTCTACTGCTAGCTTCTTTCTGACTAGTTGCTTCCTTATAATGATAATATCAAGAAGTAGTTCCCTCAGTCTGATTTATACTTTCAGTTTAGGTGACGGAATGTCCCTTGACTTGATTTAGTGTCTTAATAGCTAGTAGTATTCTTGATGATTAAGACGATGACTAGTGGAACCTTCTGACTCCATTGGCTAGTTAAAGGATAACCTTTAGTGCTGGCTATCAGGCTAGCTTGCTTCGCGAGTAGTGAGAGTGTTGGTAATCTTTCCTCAACTGAACACAGGAGAATACCTCTTCGCTGTCTGGTTAGCCATCAGACCTTCTTCCTTACCGATAGTAGCTTGAGTCTGATCTACTTAGGACTGACTAGCAACTTGCTTCTGACTTACTTATTTAATAAGGTGGGCAAGAGCACCTATATGGACCCCTTCCTTAAGCGGGTAAGGAGATACCTCGCTTTTTTCTGGTAGGCTTTCAGGCTAGAGAGCTGGTCCTTCTCTTTCTTCCTTTATTAGGAATAGCTGTCCGAACCAGCATGACTCATCTTCTTACTAATAGTAAAATGAGGATGGTCTTTGATTTGAAGACACAACTCATTCATGTCCTTCGGGACGGACTCTCTTTGATCCTAACTTTTTTGAAGCCCACGGAGAGGTGAGGAGGACAAATCTTAGTGAGGGCGAACCCGCCTAAAGTAAAGGGGCATACGAGTGAGGGGAGGAATGCGGCAACATTGATCCGACTGCCCGACGACGTAGTGATACTATGGGAATATCCGGCATGCCACTAGCAAAGACTACTGGGGAATTACACTAGGGGGAAGGGCACCCGAACTAGAACTAGGGATAAGCACAATCAATACATGGTAGAACTTATAGGCCTTTAGGACAGGACTGCAATTTGATAGTAGTCGTTTAGCACGTTCTTATAGGAAGGGGCCTTGAAAGAACACAGACATAGTGGAAATGCTCCTAGACTAGAGAAGGTTCCCTGTAGTACATTCCCAGCAAACGAAGGCTCGAAAGCCGGCCTGACCTGACGAACTACTGACTTATGGTTGATTCATTACTTTACTTACATGGGGTGGGATTGGGTTCTCGTAAGTGGTATACCTACACCCTGCACACAGCTGCTAAGCTGAATGAGTTATCTGTCCCCACCAGAGCCTAAAGATCTCCTTACGCCGCAAACTCTTCAATTGCATAAGGGCTGCTCTGATGGAGTCCTTGATTTACGTAGTCTCGTAGTTGGATCGTATATAGGCTAAGGCTTCATAATAAAGCTTGGAGGCAGACGATACAAGAATAATGGGGAAGGCGTCCTTTATTTAGCAAGGAATGCATGACTTGATAGCTCAGCTTGGATCAGGAGGGGGTACAACCTATTATCTTCATAAAGAAGTTGGGGAAGGAGAAGTCCCGCTACTAAGAGAGGGCAGCACTTAGCACACAGGACTCTCCTATCGAGCGCAAGGGAAGCTACAAACTTACATATGTGACTTAAGGTATGTGTCTAATCACTACTAGCTTCTCAAAGGCACGGAGGAATGACAACTGCTACTGGGAGAGCGACCTTAGCAGACCAGGGAAACTCACGTACTAGCGTGTGCTGAGGATGATACTACATATAGCTACTAGAGATAGGCCCAGGAGGAAGGGAAGCACGGGGCACAGGACTCACTTTAGGCTTTATGAAGGAATCCCCCATCTTATCGGAGAGAAGAGAGAGCTCAGACTTCAAAGACGGCTTCTTACCTCGAGGAGAAGAGGCATCTGATGATTGAAGTTAGCTTCTGCTGCGGTTGATACGGATAACTGCGGACTCTCACTCATAGGATTGCAATCCTACAACAAGACTCGATAGGTCGGCTGACATGAAAAAAAGAGGAAGCATAGACAAGAGCAACGGTTTACTCAGTAGAAGCAAGAGAGGCATAGATAGTCGTGGCAAAGCTATAAGTCACAAATGCTATACAAATATAGATCCTGTGCCTGCA
>JAREIK010013003.1:0-29534 GCA_029783825.1 Sapria himalayana | reverse complement strand
AAATTTAATTTTTGATTTTTTTTTTAATTTTTGGGGTTATAACCTTTGAAAATATAATAATTTTAATTTTTTTAAATGTGGAATATATATTTAAATTATAATAATCTTAATATTATATCTACTGTAAACTCAATATAAATGATTTATTGATAGATATTATAATATTCAATAAATAAATTATAAACTTGTATTTATAAGAATGATATAAATTAAAATATTTTTAAAATCTGAAATGATTCAAATCAAATAAGATATATTATTAATAATAATTTTTATTTTAAAATTTTGCCTCTTTTTATGAGAATTTTTTTGTTGAAAAATAAAATTATTTAAATTATATATGTCGCACTTATAATTTATTTTGTAATTAATATACTATAAAAATAAACTGATAAATAATTAAATGAATATTTAAAATTATAATGAATACTAATAAAATTGAGATTTATGATTATTATTTTAGACTACTAATTAAATTTTTTAAGTATTTATGGGCTTCGAGGTTTAGAAGTTTAGTCATTTTAGTATTTTGTCATTTAGTTGTTTATCGGTTTAAATAAAAAATAAAATAACAAAAATTTATTTTTTATTTTTATTATTTTTGAATGTTTAATCTTTGAAAATATATAATAATGTTTTAAATTTTTTTTGAAAAGTGAATAGAATATGAAGTTATAATAATCATAAAATTATATATCATATAAATTCATATAAACAATTAATTATTGATATTTATTAATAAGAACATAAAAAAGTAATAACCAATTATTAATAAGATAAATATTGTTTAAAATATATTTGCAAAACCTAAAATGACTCAAATTAAAAGTTTAATATTTTACTAAATATTACTTTTAAATTTTAAATTTTTGTATCCATTTATAAGCCTATATATTTTTTTGATGAAAAATAAATTATTTAAATTATATTTGTCTCACTAATAATTTATTTTTTATTTATATTTCTATAAAATTAACTAATAAATAATTACAATGTATATTAAAAATTATAATGAATACTAATAAAAATGAGATTTATTATTTATTATTTATTATTAGGGTATAACTATTTAATGTTTATGTTTTTTTGAGTTTTGGGGTTAAAGAGTTTATGATTTATATGTTTACACATTTTCGTGTTTATAGTTTTATTTAATCAATGAAATAACAAAAAATTTATTTTTATGATTTTCATGATTTTCAAAGGTTATGACCTTTAAAAAATATACTTTTTTAATAGTTCTAAAATATGAATACAATACTTAGTTATATTAATCTTATTAATATTTGTTGTGATTCAATATAAAAATTTATTAATATATATTTAAAAATGATCAAAAAATAAATTAATAAACTATTATTAATATGATATATATAATTAAATATATTTGCAGAACCCAAAATAATTCAAAATCAAAGTAATTATATTCCTAAATAAAATTTTAAATTTTTGAAATTTTGTTTATTTTATAAGCTTATTTTTTTTTCATAAAAAATAATTTTTTAATTATATATGTCTCACTCATTATTTATTTTGTAATTATATTTCTATAAAAATAAACTAAAAATAATTTAAAATGATTATTTAAATTATAATGAAAATAATAAAAATGATTTATTATTATATTTAGGTTATATAGGTATAAGGGTTAAGTATTTCGGGGGTTTTGGGTTTAAGAGTCTAGAGATTTAAATGTTTAGGCATTTAGTGGTTTTTAAGTTTTATTTAAATATAAAATAATAAAATTATTTTTGTGATTTTTTATCATTTTCGAAGGTTATAAGTTTAAAAAATATAATAATTTTTAATTTTTTTCAAATGTAAATATTTGTTATAATAATCTTAATAATTATAAGACTTTTAAATTGATGTAAAAATTTTATTGTTAATATAAAAAAGATCAAATAATAATAAAACTTTGATTAATAAGATTGATAATAATTAAAATATAATTAATAAACCTATATATAATGATTCAAAATCAAAGTAAAATATATTACTAAATAATACTTTTTTGTTTTCAAATTGTTACTTCTTTTTATAAGCTTATATAGTTTTTTGATTAACAATAAATTATTAAAATTATAGTTGTTTAACTCATTATTTATTTTGTAATTAATATTTCTATAAAAAATAAACTAATAAATAATTAAAATGAATATTTAAAATTACAATGAATACAAATTAAAATGAGATTTATGATTTATTATATGTGGTATACCGGTTTAATGGTTTTATTATTTTTGAGTTTTGTCATTTAGGAGTTTATCAATTTATGTTTTAAGCATTTAGTGGTTTATAGGTTTTTTTAATAATATCATATTAATTTATTTTTTGATAATTGATATAATATTATCAATAAAATAGTTTATATTTTGTTTATATTATTATAGTGATAAGAATTATTATAAATATTGTATTCACATTTTTAAAAAATTTTAAAATTAGATTTTTCAAATGTTATAACATTTCAAAATTTGAAAAATATCAAAAATAAATTTTTGTTTTTTAATTGTTTAAATAAAGTTATAAAACCATTAAATCTTAAATTCTTAAATCAATAACTTCTAAATCTCGAAAACTTCAAATAAATAAATTTTTTAAACATGTATATCCTAAATAATAAATAATAAATATCATTTTTATTTCTTTTCATTATAATTTTAAATATTAATTTTAATTATTTATTTGTTTATTTTTAAATAAGTATTAATTACAAAATAAAATATAAGTTAGACAAATATAATTTATATAAATTATTTTTCACAAAAAAATATAGATAAACTTATTAAAAGAAGAAAAAATTAAAAACAAAAATTATTATATATAATATATTTTGCTTTGTTTATGAATCATTTTAGGTTTTGTAATTATATTTTAATTGATATCTAACTCATTAATAATAGATTATTAATTTATTTTTTGATAAATATTAGAAATTTATCAATAGAAAATTTATATTTAATTTATATGATATAGAAATTTAATAATTATTATAACTAAAAATTGTATTCACTTTTGAATAAAATTTTAAAATTATTATATTTTCAAATATTATAACCTTTGAACATTTGAAAAAACAAAAAAAAATATTTTTTTATTATTTCATTATTTAAATAAAATATAAATCACTCATGCCCAAACACTTCAATCACTAAGTACAAAATCTCGATACCCCTATATAGATAATCGTTAAAACGGGTATACCCTAAATAATAATTAATAAACACATTTTTATTGTTTTGATGATAATTTAAAAAAATTCATTTTGATTGTTTGTTTTAATTTATATATATATATATATTAATTTTAAATTAATTATGTATTAAAAATATTATTTATAAAAATTATTATTCATCAAAAAATATATAAGCTTATAAAAGAATAAAAATTTAAAAACAAATAATTATTATAGAGTGAAATATTTTGCTTTGCTTTTGAATCATTTTAGGTTTGGATATTATATTTAAGTAATATCATCTTATTCATAATAAATTTTTAATTTATTTTTTGATAATTATTAGAATATCTATCAATAAAATTAATATATTGAATTTATATGATATATAAAATATGATTATTATAAATAATATTTATTCACTTTTGAAAAAAAAATTATAAATTATTATATTCTCAAAGGTTATAACCTTTGAAAATATAAAAAATAATAAAAATATTTTTTTTATTTTTTTTCTTAAATAAAAATTATAAACCACAAAATGCATACACAGTTAAATCAGTAAACTCATAAATCCATAATGCCTAACTACATTAACCATTAATCTACTATATACTACTTAATAATTATAAATCTAATTTTAATTTTTATTTATTATAATTTTTAAAGGTTATAACCTATTATTAATAAAAAAAATAAATTAAAATATAATTTATTGATAGACATGATATATAATTATTAAATATATTAATAATTTATTAATATAAACATTAATCTACTACATTAATTTAAATTTACATGATATATAATTATTAAGATTATCATAGCTAAATATAGTATCAGATTTAAAAAAAATTAAAAATTGTTATAGTTTCAAAGGTTATATCCTTCAAAAATGAGAACAAATAACAAAAAAAATTTTGTTATTTTATTTTTTAAATAAAACCTATAAACTACTAAATGCCTAAACACTTAAATCACTAAATTCTTAAATCCCAAAACTCCTAAATATATAATCTTTTAAACCTGTATATTTTATCTTATTAATAATAGTTTTATTTAATATCTATCTTATTATATATTTTACTTTAATTTTGAATCATTTTAGGTTTTGCAAATAAATTTTATTTAATATCTATCTTATTAATAATAGTTTATTAATTTTTTTTATTATCGTCATCATAATATCTATAAAAAATTATTTATATTGAATTTACATAATATATAATTATTTAGATTATTATAACAAAATAATATTTTCACATTTTAAAAAAACATAAAATTATTAATTTTTCTAAGGTAATAACATTTGAAAATATGAAAAAATAAAAAAATAAACTTTTTGTTATTAGATTTTTTAAATAAAATCAATAAACCACAAAATACGTAAATTCTTAATGTCTAAACTTCTAAACCCTGAAGCCCATAAATACATAAGCCTTTAAATTTGTATACTCTAAATAATAAATAATAAATCATTTTTTAGTAATCATTATAATTTAAAATATTCGTTTTAATTATTTATCAGTTTATTTTTATTGAAATATTATTTACAAAATAAAATATTAGTGAGACAGATATAATTTAAATAATTTATTTTTCATCAAAAAAATATAAGATTATAAAAAGAGGCAAAATTTTTAAAACAAAATATTATTATTTTGTAATTTATTTTAATTTTATTTTGAATAATTTTAGATTCTGCAATTATATTTTAATTTATATCATTCTAATTAAGAATAGTTTATTAATTTATCTATTGATCATTATTATAATATCTATTAATAAAATTATTTATATTGATTTAACTTTATATATAATTATCAAGATTAATATAACTAATATTATATTCACATTTTAAAAAAATTAAAAATTATTATATTTTCAAAGGTTATAACCTTCAAAAATTAGATAAAATCACCAATGGCATAAACACTTAAATGACTAAACCCCAAAACACCTAAATACTTAAACCATTAAACTTGTATAACTTGAATAATGCATAATGAATCTCAATTTTATTCGTATTCATTATAATTTTAAATATTTATTTTAATTATTTATTAGTTTATTTTTATAGAATTATAAATTACAAATAAATTATGAGGAATACAAATATAATTTAAATAATTTATTTTTAATAACAAAATATAAACTTATGAAAAAAGCATAATATTAAAAAAAAATTTATTTAGTAATATATAATTGATTTTGAATAAATTTAGATTTTGTAAATATATTTTAAATAATATCTATCGTATTTATAATAGTTTATTAATTTATTTATTAATCAGTATTATAATATCTAGCAATGTGATTATTTATATTGAATTTAAATGACTTATATTTATTAAGATTATTATAACTAAATATTATATTTACATTTAAAAAAATATTATAACCTTCAAAAATTAGAAAAAATAAATAAAAATAAATTTTTTGTTATATCATTGTTTAAATAAAACTTATAGACCACTAAATGCCTAAATACTTAAATCTATACACTCCTAAACACAAAGCCCCTAAATACTTAAAACTTAAATTCGTAAACCTTAAATATAATTTAAATAATTTATTTTTCATCAAAAAAATAAAAGCTTATAAAAAGCGCAAAACTAAAAAAATTATTATTTAGTAATAAATTTTACTTGGATTTTGAATATTTTTAGGTTTTGCAATTATATTTTAATTTATATCTCATATAAATAATGGCATATTAATTTATTTTTTTGATAATTGATATCATATTTATCAATAAAATTGTTTATATTTAGTTTATATTATATATAATTATAATGATTCTTACTTACTAAATATTGTATTCACCATTTTTTTTAAAAAATTTTAAACTTATCACATTTTCAAAGGTGAAAAAAATATCAAAAATAATTTCTTACCATTTTCATAGGTTATAACCTTTGAAAATGTTGAAAAAATATCTAAAATAATTTTTTTGTTATGTCATTGTTTAAATAAAACTTATAACAACAAATGCCTAAAAACATAAATTGCTTAAGTTATAAAATAAAAAACCTTTAAATACTTAAATATTAAACTGGTATACATTAATATTAATTCATAAATCGCATTTTAATATTATTCAGTATACTTTTAAATTTTTATTTTAATTATTTATCTATTATTTTTATAGAAATATTAATTACAAAATAAATTATTAGTGAGGACAGATCTAATTAAATTAGACTGGTATACCCAATATACTATAGAATAATCCGAATAATATATTTTTCATTATAATTTTAAATAATCATTTTAATTATTTATTTGTTTATTTTTATATAAATATTAATTAAAAAATAAATTATGAGTTAGACAAATATAATTTATATAACTTAATTTTCATCAAAAAAATATGGATAAACTTTTTAAAAGAAAAAAAAAATTCAAAACAACAAATTATTATATAGTAATATATTTTGATTTCTTCTAAATCATAATATATTGAATATCAATAAAATTGTTTATATTGAATTTATATGATATATAATTATTAATATTATTATAACTAAATATTGTATTCACATTTCAAAAAATTGTAAATATTATTATATTTTCAAAGGTTATAACCTATGAAAATGGTAACAAATTAAAGAAATTTTTTTTTTTGAATTTTTTTATAAAACCTATACACCACTAAAAGCCTAAAAACATAAATTTCTAAACTCCTAACTACAAACCTCTAAATACTTAAACTATTAAATTTGTCTACATTAATAATAAATCTTAAATCTCATTTTAATTTTTTTCAGTATAATTTTAAATTTTTATTTTAATTATTTTTCAGTTTAGTTTTATAAAAATATTAATTACAAAATCAATTATTAGAGAGATGGATCTAATTAAATTAAACCGGTATCCCTAAATAATATATAATAAATAATAAATAATAAATAATAATATAAATCTTATTTTTTATTACAATTTTAAATATTCATTTTAATTATTTATTTGTTATTTATATATAAATATTAATTACAAAACTAATTATGAGCTAGACAAATATAATTTATATAAATTATCTTGAATAAAAAAAATATAGTTAAACTTATTAAAAGAATAAAAAATTTAAAAATAAAAAATTAATATATAGTAATATATTTTCTTTGCTTCTGAATCATTTTAAGTTTTGAAATTATATTTTAATTTATATCTATTTTATTATTAATGGATTATTAATTGATTTTTTGATTATTATTAGAATATTTTTCAATAAAATTATTTATATTGAATTTATATAATATATAAATATAATGATTAGTATAACTTAATATTGTATTCATATTTGAAAAAAAATTAAAAATTATTATATTTTCAAAGGTTATAACCTTTGAAAATAGCAAAAAATAATAAAATTATTTTATTTTATTTTATTTTTTAAATAAAACCTATAAACCACTAAATGCTAGGAGTTGGACAAGATTGGATGGGAATTACAATCTCCACTCCCTTCCCACAGTTCGGATATTTTTTTTTGAAGATCCAGACCCGTCCCATAGGTTGAAAATATCGTGACTAGATGGGACATAGAATGGGATTTTGGGTCGAAGAAAACTATTCCGGGACGGAACAGAGTTAAGACATTTTTTTCAATTTATATTCTTCAAACCGGCCAAGTTAGTTTATGTCGAAACCATTTGTTGTACCATTTATCATTCCATAGTTATGTATCTTTCAAACTCAAATTGGGCCAATTTTGTTTTGTCAAATAGGCTAAATACCGCAACGAGTTCCATTACCTTGTCAAAAGCATTGATGTGCAGAAAAGGATAGAAATGTTAAATAGAATGGGAATGAGTTGTGTTCTTAATTTGGTTCTTTGTTTTGCCACAAGTTGGCTTTGTTCAGGCGAGTGAAAGTTAACCATAATAGCAATACTACATTTTTTAAACAATTACTTAAGATATTAAGGAATAGCTAAAGATGACCACAACATTGGTAGCAGTAATTACTAATTAAGTAATTGCTAAAATTAGGGAGCTTAATATAACAAAAAAAATACAACTAATAACAACCATGATAATTATAATTTCAAAGGTCCATCCCGGAACAGCAATGAAAATCCAAACCCAATTACTTATCTCTTCTACAACTCCTCCATTTTCTTTCTCCACTGTAGAAGGACAACCAAAGATGAAAACGTGTTAATCATGTAGACATAAATTTCTAAGATGAAAAAGATATAAAAAACAAATATTACCTTATAAATTTAATACAGCCATTCCAAATTTAGTTGGCTAACTTTAGTTGGAAGAATATTTGGATCTTGTGACCCCTCTGAAAATTGTAATTAAACCATATTTTTATTAAGTTGAATTAATAAAATAAGTAAAAGTGATATTAAAATTTACAAGATTTGTATACTAACCTGATTCATTATCATCAAGGTCTTGAACTAATTCTTGAATTTCAATAGGTTTGTTTGAGCTTCTCAACCAATCTTGTAGACATATGAGAACTTCAGCTGTAATATGTGTTAAAGAATTCCTAAATTTATCTAAAGTTCTCCCCCAGTGCTAAATGTCGATTCGTAGGCCACAGTAGATGCTTGGATAGAAAATACATCCCTTGCTACATTTTCCCAAGAAGGATACCTAACCTCATTTACCATCCACCAGTTTAGGACATCAAAATCAATTCTATTTTTTTCAAGTTTGTCCTCCAAGTACCTATCCAACTCTTCCAAAGCTGCAACATCTTGTTCTTTCTCCAATTCAACAAAAAAAATCATCAACACAAGTATTACTACCATAAAAGAAATCATCATCTTTCTTCAACATAGTAGAAGAGAAATCATCTTCTTTTGATTTATCTTCATTTAAATCTTTATAATCATCCATCATCTCATTTAAAGCATTTATAACCTTTTTCACCAAATTTTTAGCCAATTCCTCTCATAATGCTAAATGTACTTAACCTTGAGATATTTGAGCTTATATCTAGGATCCAACACTACTGCTACAAAAAGCATAATATTTGTTGACCGAAGAGAACACCAATATTTGTTGAATTTATGCCTGATTTTCATACCCATTTCAGACACCATTGTATCTCAACTATATTCACTAAGCTTTATTTTTTTGAAAATTTGAAGAATTTCCAGAAAATAAACACTAGAGGTAGAATATTATGAGCCAAAAAATTTACAAGTTACCTCATAAAAAGTTTTCAATAAATGAGCCAAAATTTTGGCGTTTGTTCATTCTCTATCATTGGTAACATTTGAACCAAACTCCTTCAAAACCTTATAACTTTGTCCTCCAACTTATCAAATTCTTTTTGATATTTTATATAATTTTGTAGCATCAAATAAGTTAAATTCCATCTTGTAGGACAATCTAATTGCAATGAAGATCCATATGTCAAGTTTGCTTCTTCAACACATAACTTAAACATATCTAATCTTTCAGGACAGCTCCTCACATATTTCACCACACCTCTAATTTTTTGAATAGCACCCTCAACTACTGCAATGCCATCTCTAACAATTAAGTTTAGAATATGAGCACGACATCTCATATGAAAATGCTCGCCTCTCAAAGGTACAACACTTTTCTTCATAAGCATTTTTTTCAATTGTTCAACTGCAACATCATTATTTGATGCATTGTCAATAGTAATGAACATCAACTTTCTCAAACCCTATTCATTCATGCAAAACTCAATAGCATTTCTAATATTAACTCCAGAATGACTTTTAATTACATAAAAGTTCAAAAGCTTTTTATGCACATTCCTTTGCGAATCAATGAAATGAACACTCAAACATATATAAGATAAATTTTGAATGCTAGTCCAAGTGTCGGTAGTCAATGAAACTCTACAACAATAAGATGATATGCCATCAAATAATTTCTTCTTTTCCTTCACAAACAAAGAAAAACAATCCCTCAATATAGAGTGCCTAGATGGAAATTTAAATTGAGGGACACTAAATTCACAAAACTCCTTAAACTCATTCCTCTCAACAAAACAAAAAGGCAATTCATCTTTTATGATCATTTTCACAAAAGCCTCCCTAACTAGTTGTTGATCAAATTGCCAACAAGTTAATTTGTTATCCTCTGAACTAGTACCTTTAGTGAAACTCAACAAAGATTCTGACTTGTCTTTACCTTTGTGAGCTTCTATTAATTCTTTTTTGTCAAGTCTCTCTCAAGTCTCTCTCAAGTATTTCCATAAACCCGAAGTATCTTGATCACTTTTTGCCAAATATTCTTTCCTACACAATATACAAGCTGCCCTACCATTTTCATTTTTCTCTGAATCAACTAATATCTCATTAGTTTCCCAAACAGCAGACTTATACCTTTTATGAGTTTGAGGTTCATATGTACCTTGACTTTCTTTTACAATTGGAATTGAAGAAACTGCCGTAACAATTGCAGGGTTCGTGAAAAAATGATGATTGGATTTACCAGTACTTTGATCATTTGAGATGTGATCATCTTCTATTTATTGTATTTTTCGTTTGCCGCTGGATTGTGCCATCTGCATTGCGATTAATTAATATGATATGTTAAGTATAAATACATATAAATTTTTCAAACAAGCAAGCTCTACAAAACTGACGATAGGATATTCTGCCCACTCATTCGGACCAACCACAACACCACAACCAATACTCAACAAAACTGACTGAGACACATAATATTAATAATTAATTACTTAATTCACGTCAGAAAAACAAACCAAAAGGCTGGTGACATCTGAGACATGGTGAAGGCAACCAGAAGTGCGACGGACAAGGGCTGGACCTATCTGACATAGTTGGAACAGCATGAAGTGGCCTGGAACTTGTCGGAACAGCAATAGGTGCGTCGGAATTGGATGGGCAGTAGCGGAATTGGTGGCATCTTCATGTTATATATTTATAATTATATTCCTTGTTATAGTATCAGTTTTTTAGGACGGGACGGTTCTCGGGATGGATATTGCTTAAGATCTGGAATCATCCCAAAAGAAAAAATATGTGACCGAACGGCACGGGAAAAGTAAAAGTCAACGGATTTTTCTCAGTCCTGATTCTTTTGGGACAAGACTTCGGGTCGGGTCCCAAATCTCTGAGTCCCGTGAGCAGCCCTACTAAATGCATATAAAGTTAAAGTAGTAAACTTCTAAACCTCGTAATGCCTAAATACTTAAACCATTCAACTACTAAATTCTACTTAATAATTAATAAATCTAATTTTTATTGCTATTTATTATATTTTTAAATATTCATTTTAATTATTTATTAGTGTATTTATTTAGAAATATTTATTACAAAATAAATTATGAGTGGGACAAATATAATTTAAATAATATATTATTTATCTAATGAAAATATACGCTTATAAATGAAGTAAAAATTTAAAAATTAAAAATTATTATCCAATAATATATTTTACTTTAATTTTGAATCAATTTGGGTTTTCTAAATATTTTTTAATTAATATTTATCTTATTATTAATAGTTTATTAATTTAATTTTTGATCATTATTATAATATCTATCAATAAAATTATTTATATTGAATTTATATCATATATAATTACTAATATTATTATAACTAAATATTGAATTCACATTTCAAAAAATTTTAAATATTCATATATTTTCAAAGGTTATAACCTATGAAAATGATAAAAAATTATAGACATTTTTTTTGTTATTTTATTAAAAAAAACGTATAAACCACTAAAAGCCTAAAGACATAAATCGCTAAAATCCTAAATGAAAAAACCTCTAAATACTTAATCCATTAAACAGGTATACAGTAATAATAAATCATAAATCTCATTTTAAATTTTATTCAATATAATTTTAAATTTTTATTTTAAATATTTATCAGTTTATTTTTATAGAAATATTAATTACAGAATAAATTATTAGTGAGAAATATCTAGTTTAAATTAAAATGGTATCCCTAAATAATAAATAATAAATAATAAATCTCATTTTTTTTCATTATAATTTTAAATATTCATTTTAATTAATTATTTGTTTATTTTTATAAATATATTAATTACAGAATAAATTATGAGTCAGACAAATATAATTTATATAAATTAGTTTTCATTAAAAAAAAATATATAAACTTTTTAAAAGAAAAAAAAATTTCAAAACAAAAATTATTATATAGTAATATATTTTTCTTTTCTTCTGAATCATTTTAGGATTTATAATTATATTATAATTGAAATCTATCTTATTAATAATAGATTATTAATTTATTTTTTGATCATTATTAGAATATTTATCAATAAAATAGTTTATATTGAATTTATATGATATACAAATTTAATGATTATTATAACTAAATATTGAACTCACTTTTGAAAAAAAATTTAAAAATTAATATATTTTCAAAGGTTATAACCTTAAAAAATGAGAAAAAATAATAAAAATAAATTTTTTGTTATTTCATTTTTTAAATAAAACCTATAAATCATTAAATTCTTACTTACTTAAATTAGTAAGCTCATAAATGCCAAAACCCCTAGATACATAAACCTTTTAACAGCTATATACTACTTAATAAATAATAAATCTCATTTTTATTTCTATTTATTATAATTTTAAATCTTCATTTTAATTATTTATAGTTTAATTTTTTAGAAAATTAAATTACAAAACAAATTTCGAGTGAGACAAATATTATTTAAATAATTTATTTTAATAAAAAAATATAAGCTTATAAAAAGAAGGAAATTTTAAAAAATTAAATATTATTATTTAGTAATATATTTTGATTTGATTTTGAATCATTTTGTGTTATGTAAATATATATTAATTAATATTTATATTATTAATAATAGTTTATTAATTTAATTTTTGATCATTATTATAATATCTATCATTAAAATTATTTATTTTGAATTTATATGATCTATAATTAGTAATATTAATATAATTATACATGGTATTCACATTTCAAAAAATTTTAAAAATTATTTTATTTTCAATGGTTATAACCTTTGAAAATCAGAAAAAATCAAAAATAGAATTTTAAATTTTTATTATATAAATAAAACCTATAAACCATTAAATGCCTAAAAACATAAATTGCTAAACTCCTAAATGACAAAACTCCTAAATGATCAAACTATTAAACCAGTATACCATATTAATAAATCAAAAATCTCATTTTAATTATTTATTAGTTTATTTTTTATAGAAATATCAATCTCCAAATTAATAATGAGCTCCTAAAGCCCGTAATGCCTAAATCATAAACCATTAAACTGCTATATACTACTTAAGAAATAAGAAATATAATTTTTATTTCAATTTATTATAATTTTAAATATTCATTTTAATTATTTATTAGTTTATTTTTATATAAATTTTATTACAAAATAAATTATGAGTTCGATAAATATTATTTAAATAATTTATTTAAAAAAACATATAAACGGTTATAAAAGAAGTAAAAATTTAAAAATTAAAAATTATTATCCAATAATAATTTTTAGTTTAATTTTGAATCAATTTGGGTTTTGTAAATATTTGTTAATTAATATCTATCTTATTATTAATAGTTTGTTAATTTAATTTTTGATCATTATTATAATATCTATCAATAAAATTGTTTATATTGAATTTATATGATATATAATTATTAAAATTATTATAACTAAATATTGTATTCACATTTCAAAAAATTTTAAATATTATTATATTTTCAAAGTATATAACATATGAATATGACAAAAAAGTACAAATTTTTTTTTGTTATTTTATTATTTAAATAAAACCTATAAACCACTAAATGCCTAAAAACATTAATCGCTAAACATCTATATGACAAAACCCATAAATACTTAAACTATTAAATTGGTATACATTAATAATAAACCATAAATCTCATTTTAATTTATATTCAGTATAATTTTAAATTTTTATTTTAATTATTTATCAGTTTATTTTTATAGAAATATTAATTACAAAATAAATTATTAGTGAGATAGATATAATTTAAATTAAACCGGTATACCCTAAATTATAAATAATAAATCTCATTTTTTTTCATTATAATTTTAAATATACATTTTAATTATTTATTTGTTTATTTTTATATAAATATTAATTAAAAAATAAATTATGAGTTAGTGAAATATAATTTATGTAAATTATTTTTAATCAAAAAATATTGATAATCATTTTAAAATAAAAAAAATTACAAAACAAAAAATTATTATATAGTAATATATTTTCGTTTGCTTATGAATCAATTTATATTTGGTAATTATATTTTAATGATATCTCTCTTATTAATAATAGATTATTAATTTATTTTTTTATCATTATTAGAATCTTAATCACTAAAATTGTTTATATTGAATTTATATGATATATAAATATAATGATTATTATAACTAAATATTGAATTCGCTTTTGAAAAAAATTTAAAAATTATTAGATTTTCAAAGGTTATATAACCTTTGAAAATATCAACAAATAAAAAAATTAAATTTTTGTTATTTTATTCTTTAAATAAAACCTATAAACCACTAAATGAAAACACAATTAAATAAATATACTCCTAAACCCCGTAATACCTAAATACATAAACCATTAAACCCCTATATAATACATAATAATTAATAAATCTAATTTTTATTTCTATTTATTATAATTTTAAATATTTATTTAATTATTTATTAGTTTATTTTTATAGAAATATTTATTACATAATAAATTATGAGTAAGACAAATATAATTTAAATAATTTATTTTTAATCAAAAAATATATATACACGCTTATAAAAGAAGTAAAATTTAAAAATTAAAAATTATTATTCAGTAATATATTTTACTTTAATTTTGAATCAATTTGGGTTTTCTAAATAATTTTTATTTAATATCTATCTTATTATTAATAGTTTATTAATTTAAACTGGTATACATTAATAATAAATCATAAATCTCATTTTAATTTTTATTCAGTATAATTATTTATCAGTTTATTTTTATAGAAATATTAATTACAAAAAAAATTATTAGTGACAAAATATAATTTAAATAATTATTATTTCATCAAAAAATATATAAGCTTATAAATATAGGCACAATTTTAAAAACAAAAATTTATTATTTAGTAAAATATTTTATTTTGATTTTGCATCATTTTAGATTTTGCATTTATATTTTAATTTATATCATTCTTTTTAATAATAGTTTATAAATTATTTATTGATCATTATTATAATATCTATTAATAAAATTATTTATATTGAGTTTACATAATATATAATTATTAAGATTATTATAACTAAATATTCTATTCGCATTTAAAAAAAATTAAAAATTATTATATTTTCGAAGGTTAACCTTCGAAAATTAAAAAAAAAACAAAAATTAAATTTTTTGTTTTTTCATTTTTTAAATAAAAACTATAAAACACTAAAGGCATAAACACTTAAATCACTAAACCTCAAAACACCTAAATACCTAAACCATTAACGCTGTATATTCTGAATAATAAATAATAAATCTCACTTTTTTTTGTATTCATTATAATTTTAAATATTCATTTTAATTATTTTTTAGTTTATTTTTATAGAAGTATAAATTACAAAATATATTATGAGGAAGACAAATATAATTTAAATAATATACTTTTAAGAAGAAAAAATATAAACTTATAAAAAGAAGCAAAACATCAAAAAATTATTATTTAGTAATTTATTTTACTTTAATTTTGAATAAATTTAGGTTTTGCAAATATATTTTAAATAATATCTATCTTATTTATATAAGTTTATTAATTTATTTTTTGATCATTAATATAATATCTATCAATATAATTCTTCATATTAAATTTACATGGTATAAAATTAATAATATTATCAAAACTAAATATAGTATTCCCATTTAAAAAAAATTTAAAAATTGTTATATTTTAATAGGTTATAACCTTAAAAAATAAGAAAAAAAATAGTAAAAATAAATTTTTTGTTATATCATTGTTTAAATAAAACTTATAAACCTTTAAATACCTAAACACATAAATCTCTAAACTCCTATACCCTGAAGCCCCTAAATACTTAAGCCTTTAAACTCGTAAACCTTAAATATAATTTAAATAATTTATTGAAATATTAATTACAAAATAAATTATGAGTGATACAAATATAATTTAAATAAATTATTTATATCAAAAAAATATATAATCTTATAAAATGAGGCAAAAACTAAAAACAAAAATTATTATTTAGTAATAAATTTACTTTGATTTTTAATTATTTTAGTTTTTGTAATTAAATTTTAAATTATATCTATCATATTATAATAGCATATTAATTTATTTTTTGATAATTGATTTAATATCTATCAATAAAATTCTTTATATTTTGTTTTGATTATATATAATTTTAATGATTTTTATTACAAAATATTGTATTCACATTTTTAAAAAATTTTAAAATTATTATATTTTCAAAGGGTATAACCTTTGAAAATGTGAGAAAATATCAAAAATAATTTTTTTGTTATTTCATTATTTAAATAAATCCTATAAACCACTAAATTACTAAACACTTAAATAAATAACTCCTAAATCTATAAAACCCTAAAAAGATAATTCTTTTAAACTAGTATACCCTAAATAATAAATAATAAATATCAATATTATTTTCTTTCATTATAATTTAAAATATTCATTTTATTTATTTATTCATTTATTTTTATATAAATATTAATTATAAAATAAATTATGAGTAAGACAAATATAATTTATATAAAATATTTTTCATTGAAAAATATAGATAAACTTATAGAAATAATATAAAATTTAAAAACTAAAATTTATTATATAGTAATATATTTTTCTCTCCTGAATCATTTTAGATTTTGTAATTATATTTTAATTGATATCTATCTTATTAATAATTGGTTATTAATTTATTTTTGATCATTATTAGAATATTTATCAATAAAATTGTTTATATTGATTTTATATGATATATAAGTATAATTACTATTATAACTAAATATTGAAATCACTTTTAAAATAAATTTAAATATTATCATATTTCCAAAGGTTATAACCGTTGGAAATATGAAAAAATAATAAAAATAAATTTTATGTTATTTTATTTTTTAAATAAAACCTATAAACCACTAAATCCATACACAGTTATATCAGTAAACTCCTAAACCCCGTAATGCCTAAATACATAAACCATTAAACCGTTATATACTACTTAATAATTAATAAATTAAATTTTTATTTCAATTTATTATTATTTTAAATATTCATTTTAATTATTTTTTAGTTTATTTTTATAGAAATTTTTATTACAAAATAAATTATGAGTGCGACACATAATTTAAATAATATGTTTTTAATAAAAAAAATATATATGCTTATAAAAGAAGTATTATTAAATATTAAAAATTATTATCAACTAATATATTTTACTTTAATTTTGAATCAATTTGGGTTTTGTAAATATTTTTTATTTAATATCTATCTTATTATAAATAGTTTATTAATTTAATTTTTGATCATTATTATAATATCTATTAATAAAATTGTTTATATTTATTTTATTTGATATAGAATTATTAAAATTATTATAACTAAATATTGTATTCAAATTTCAAAAAATTTTAAATATTCTTAAATTTTCAACGGTTATAACATTTGAAAATGACAAAAAATTAAAATTTTTTTTATTATTTTATTGTTTAAAAAAAACCTATAAATCACTAAATGCCTAAAAACATAAATCGCTAAACTCCTAAATTATAAAACATCAAAATACTTAAACCATTAAACTGATATACATTAATAATAAATCATTAATCTCATTTTAATTTTTATTCAATATAATTTTAAATTTTTATTTTAATTATTTATCAGTTTATTTTTATACAAATATTAATTACAAAATAAATTATTAGTGAGACAGATATAACTTAAATTAAACCTGTATACCATAAATAATAAATAATAAATCTCATTTTTTTTCATTATAATTTTTAATATTCATTTAAATTATTATTTTTTATTTTTATATAAATATTAATTAAAAAATAAATTATGAGTTAGACAAATATAATTTATGTAAATTATTTTTACTCAAAAAAAATTGATAAACCTTTTAAAATAATAAAAAATTTTAAAACAAAAAATTATTATATAGTAATATATTTTGGTTTGCTTATGAATCATTTTATATTTTGCAATAATATTTTTATTGATATCTATCTTATTAATAATAGATTATTAATTTATTTTTTGATCATTATTAGAATATTTATCACTAAAATTGTTTATGTTGAAATATGATATATAAATATATTGATTATTATAACTAAATACTGAATTCACTTTTGAAAAAAATTTCAGAATTATTATATTTTCAATGTTATAACCTTTGAAAATATCAAAAAATAATAAAAATAAATGTTTTGTTATTTTATTTTTTAAATTAACCTATAAACAACTAAATGCATACACAATTAAATCAGTAAAAACCTAAACCCCATAATACCTAAATACATAAACCATTAAACTACTATATAATACCTAATAATTAATAAATCTAATTTTAATATCTATTTATTATAGTTTATATATTCATTTTAATTATTTATTAGTTTATTTTTATAGAAATATTTATTATAAAATAAATTATGAGTGTCACAAATATAATTTAAATAATTTATTTATAATCAAAAAATATATATACGCCTATAAAAGAAGTAAAAATTTAAAAATTAAAAAATATTATCCAGTAATATATTTTACTTTAATTTTGAATCAATTTGAGTTTTGTATATATTTTTTAATTAATATCTATTTTATTATTAATAGTTTATTAATTTAATTTTTGATCATTATTATAATATCTATCAATAAAAATATTTTATTGATTAAATAAAACCAATAACCACTAAATGCCTAAAAACCTTATTTGCTAAACTTCCTAAAAGACAAAACCTCTAAATACTTAAACCATTAAACTAGTATACATTAATAATAAATCATAAATATAATTTTAATTTTTATCCAATATAATTTTAAATTTTTATTTTAATTAATTTTCATTTAATTTTTTGATAAATTTTAATTACAAAATAAATTATTAGTAAGACATATCTAATTTAAATTAGACATGTATACACTAAATAATAAATAATATATCTCATTATTTTAAATTATAATTTTAAATATTCATTTTAATTATTTATTTGTTTCTTTTTATATAAATATTAATTACAAAATATTTTGAGTTACACAAATATAATTTATGTAAATTATTTTTCATCAAACAATTATAAATAAACTTTTTAAAAGAAAAAAAATTTTTAAAACAAAAAATTATTATATAGTAATATATTTATCTTTGCTTCTGAATCATTTAAGGTTTTGTAATTATATTTTAATTGATATCTATCTTATTAATAATAGATTATTATGCTATTTTTTCATCAATATTAGAATATTTTTCAATAAAAATGTTTATATTGAATTTATATGATATATAAATATAATGATTATTATAACTAAATATTGTATTTACTTTTGAAAAAAAATTATAAATTATTATATTTTCAAAGGTTATAATCTTTAAAAATGTGAAAAAATAAAAAAAATATTTTTTCTTTGTTATTCTATTGTTTAAATAAAACCTATACAACACTAAATGCCTAAGCATTTAAATCACTAAACTACAAAATCCCGATACCTCTATATAGATAATCCTTTAAATCGGTATACCCTAAATAATAATTAATATATTTCATTTTTATTTGTTTCATTATAATTTAAAAAATTGATTTTAATTGTTTAATTTTTTATTTTTATATATGTATTAATTATAAAATAAATTATTAGTTAAAAATATAATTTATAAAAATTATTTTTAATCAAAAAATTGATAAGCTTATAAAAAGAATAATAATTTAAAAACAAATAATTATTATTTAGTAATATATTTTGCATTGATTTTGAATCATTTTAGGTTTTTATATTATATTTTAAGTAATATCAATCTTATTCATAATAGATTTTTAATTTATTTTTTGATAATTATTAGAATATCTTTCAATAAAATTGTTTATATTGAATTTATATGATATATAATTATTATGATTATTATAAATAAATATTGTATTCACTTTTAAAAAAATTTAAAAATTATTATATTTTCAAAGGTTATAATCTTAAAAAATGAGAAATAATAATAAAAATAAATTTTTAGTTAGTTTATTTTTTTAAATAAAACCTATAGACCATTAAATGCTTACTTACTTAAATTAGTAAGCTCATAAACCCCGAAACCCCTAAATACATAAAAATTTTAACATCTATATACTACTTATTAAATAATAAATCTCATTTTTATTTCTATTTATTATAATTTTAAATATTCATTTTAATTATTTATAGTAAAATTAAAAAAAAATTAATAACAAAATAAATTTCGAGTGAGACAAATATTATTTAAATAATTTATTTTTAATCAAAAAAATATAAGCTTATAAAAAGAAGACAAAATTTAAAAATTAAATATTATTATTTACTAATATATTTTGATTTGATTTTGAATCATTTTGTGTTATGTAAATATATTTTAATTAATATTTATATTATTAATAATAGTTTATTAATTTAATTTTTGATCATTATTATATTATCTATCATTAAAATTATTTATATTGAATTTATATGATATATAATTAGTAAGATTAATATAATTAAACATAGAATCACATTTCAAAAAATTATAAATATTATTTTATTTTTAAAGGTTATAACCTTTGAAAATCATAAAAATCTAAAATAATTTTTTTATTTTAATCATATAAATAAAACCTAAAACCACTAAATACCTAAAAAAATAAATTGATAAGCTCCTAAACGACAAAACTCCTAAATAATCAAACCATTAAACTAGGATACCACATATAATAAATAATAAATTTCATTTTAATTTGTATTCATTATAATTTTAAATATTCATTTTAATTATTTATTAGTTTATTTGTTATATAAATATTAATTACAAAATAAATAATGAGAGAGACAACTAGAATTTTAATAATTTATTTTTAGTAATATATTTTACTTTGATTTTGAATAATTATATATAGGTTTTCCAATTATATTTTACTTGCTATAAATCTTATTAAGAATAGTTTATTAATCTATTATTTGATCAATTTTATAATATCTAACAATAAATTACTTATATTGAATTTAAATGTCTTATAATTAGTAATCTTATTATAACTAAATAATATATGTACATTTGAAAAAAATTTAAAAATTATTATATTTTCAAAGGTTATAACCTTCAAAAATGATAAAAAATAACAAAAATAATTTTTTTTATTATTTATTATTTAAATAAAACTTATAAACTACTAAATGCCTAAACATTTAAATCTCTAGACTCCTAAGCCCCAAAACCCCCTAAATACTTAAACCATTAAACCTATATAACCTAAATAATAAATAATAAATCTCATTTTTATTTGTATTCAATATAATTTTAAATATTCATTTTAATTATTTTTTATATTATTTTTATAGAAATATTAATTACAAAATAAATAATGAGTGAGACATATATTATTTAAATAAATTATTTTTTATCAAAAAATATAAGCTTATAAAAATAAACAAAATTTCAAAAATTTAAAATTTTATTTATTAATATAATTTACTTTTATTTTGAATTATTTTGAGATCTGCAAATATATTTTAATTAATATCTATCTTATTAATAATAGTATATTAATTTATTTTTTGATCATCAAAATAATCTATATTAATAAAATTTTTTATATTGAATTTACATCAAATATAATAATTAAGATTATTATAAATAAGTATTGTATTCATATTTTAGAACTTTTAAAAATTCTTATATTTTCACAGGTATAACCTTTGAAAATCACGAAATTCATAAAAATAAATTTTCTGTTATTTCATTGATTTAAATAAAACCTATATATCAATAAATAAAACCTAAATGTGTAAACATATAAATCAATAAACTCATTAACCCAAAACAACAATAAACTTAAACCATTAATAGGTATACCCTAAATAATAAATCATAAATCTCTTTTTATTAGTATTCATTTTAATTTTACATATACATTTTAATATTTTATTGGTTTATTTAATAGAAATATAAATTAAAAAATAAATTAATAGTTAGACAAATATAATTTAAATAATTTATTTTTCATCAAAAAATATATAAGCTTATAAATGGATACAAAATTTAAAAATTTAAAATTTAATATTTAGTAAAATATTTACTTTGATTTTGAATCATTTTAGGTTTTTTAAATATATTTTAAACAATATTTATCTTATTAATAATTGTTTATTAATCTTTTGTATGATCATTATTATAATATATATCCATATAATTGTTTATATTGAAGTTTACATGATATATAATTCATAAGATATCATAACTAAATATAGGTATTCACATTTAAAAAAATTTACAAATTGTTATAGTTTCATAAGTTATATTAAATTTTTTGTATTTATTTTTTAAATAAAACCGCTAAACCACTAAGTGCCTAGGGGTGATCATGTGATGAGACGGGATGAAGACTACAAATTTCCAGTCCCTTCCCACAGTTCTGAGATTTTATTTTGATGATCCAGACCCGTCCCATAGGTGAAATATCGAGATGGGACAGGACAGAGATAGGGGATTTTGGGTTGGAAAAAATGGTTCTGGGACGGAACGGAGTTAGGACATTTTTTTTCAATTTATTTTTTCACAACCAGCAGCCTAAGTTAGTTCATATCCTTACCTTTTGTTGTAGAATTGATGATTTCCTTAGTTATTGTATATTTCAAACTCAAATTGGGCCAATTTGTTTTGACATAGGCTGAATACCGCAAACGAGTTCCATTACCTTGTCAAAAGCTTTGATGTGCAGAAAAGGATAGAAATGTTAAATTAGAACGGGACCGAGTTGTGTGCTTAATTTGATTCTTTTTTTTCACAAGTTGGCTTTGTTCAGCCGAGTGAATGTTAACCATAATAGCAATACTACATTTTTTAAACAATTACTTAAAATATTAGGAATAGCTAAAGATGACCACAAACATTGGTGGCATCATTACTACTTAAGTATTTGCTAAAATTTGGCAGCTTAATATAACAAAAAATAAATACAACTAATAACAACCATGATAATAATCATTTAAAAAGGTCCGTCCAGGAATAGCAACGAAATCCAAAACCAATTAATTATCTCTTCTACAATTCCTCCCTTTTCTTCCTCCATTGTAGAAGGACAACCAAAGATGAAAAACGTGATAATCATGTAGACATAAATTTCTAAATGAAAGAGTAATAAAAAAAATATTACCTTAAACAATTTAATACACCCATTCCAAAATTAGTTGTCCAACTATAGTTGGAAGAATTTGGATCTTGTGACCCCTCTAAAAATTGTAATTGAACCATATTTATATTAAATTGAACGAATAAAATAAGTAAAAGTGAAATTAAAATTTACAAGATTTGTATCTAACCTAATTCATTAACCATAAAGGTCTTGAACTATTCTTGAATTTCAATAGGTTTGTTTGAGCTTCTCAACCAATCTTGTAGACATGAACTTCAGCTGTAATTTGTGTTAAAGAACTCCTAAATTTATTTAAAGTTCTCCCCCCAGTGCTAAATATAGATTCGTAGGCCATAGTAGATGCTTGGAAGAAAATACATCCCTTACTACATTTTTCCAAAGAATGATACCTAACCTCATTTACCTTCCACCAGTTTAGAAGATCAAAATCAATTCTATTTTTTTCAAGTTTGTCCTTCAAGTACCTATCCAAATCTTCCAAGTTGCAACTTCTTGTTCTTTCTCCAATTCAACAAAAAAAAATCATCAACATAAGTATCACTACCATCAAGAAATCATAATTTTCTTCAACACAGTAGAAGAGAAATCATCTTCATTTAAATCTTTATAATCATCCATCATCTCATTTAAAGCATTTATAACATTTTTTCACCAAATTTTTAGCCAATTCCTCTCCATAATGCTAAGTGTACTTAACCTTGAGATATTTGAGCATATATTTAGGATCCACACTACTGCTAAAAAAAGCATAATATTTGTTGACTTAAGAGAACCCCAGTATATTGTTGAATTTATGCCTCATTTTCATACCCATTTCAGACACCATTGTATCTCTACTTTTTTCACAAAACTCAATTTTTTTTAAAATTCGAATAATCTGAGGAAAACAAACACTAGAGGTAGAATATTTGATCCAGAAAATTTACATGTTCCCTCATAAAATGTTTTCAAGAAATGAGCCAAAATTTTGGCATTTGTTCAGTCTCTCTTAGTTGGAACGTTTGAACCAAACTACTTCAAAAGCTTTTGTATTTGTTCTGAAACTTTACAAATTCTTTTTGATATTTTTATATCATTTTGAGCATCAATATTTGAATTCCATCTTGTAGGACAATCTAATTGCAATGAAGATCTATAAGTCAAGTTTGCTTCTTCAAAACATAACTTAATATTATCTAATCTTTTAGGACTGCTCCTCACATATTTCACCACACCTCTAATTTTTTGAATAGCACCCTCAACTATTGCAATGCCATCTCTGACAATTAGTTTAGGATATGAGCACACATCTCTATGAAAATGCTCGCCTCTCAAAGGTACAACACTTTTTTTCACAAGCCTTTTTTTCAATTGTTCAAACTGCAATATCATTATTTGATGTATCTCAATAGTAATGAACATCAACTTTCTCAAACCCCAATCATTCATGTAAAACTCAATAGCATTTCTAATATTAACTTTAGAATGACTTTTTATTACATAAATTTTAAAATCCTTTTATGCATATTCCATTGAGAATCAATTTATGAACAGTCAAACATATATAAGACAAATTCTCAATGCTAGTCCAAGTGTCTGAAGTCAATGAAACTCTATAACAATGATATGATATGCTATCAAATAATTTATTCTTTTCCTTCACATAAAAAAAAAACAATCCCTCAATATAGAGTACCTAGATGGAATTTAAATTGAGACACACTAACTTCACAAAATTCCTTAAACTCATCCCTCTCAACAAAACAAAATGGCAATTCATCTTTTATGATTATTTTCACCAAAGCCTCCCTAACTAGTTGTTGATCAAATTGTCGACAAGTTAATTTGTTATCCTCTGAACTATACCTTTAGTGAAACTCAACAAAGATTGCGACTTGTCTTTAACTTTGTGAGATTCTATTAATTTTTTTTCGGGTGGAAATTTCATACAACTCTTTCTCAAGTATTTCCATAAACCCGAAGTACCTTGATCACTTTTAATTAATTTAATTAAAAATTTAAAATTAAAAAATTATTATCCAGTAATATTTTTTACTTTAATATTGAATCAATTTGGGTTTAGTAAATATTTTTTAATTAATATCAATTTTTTTATTATAGTTTATTAATTTAAATTTTGATCATTATTATATTATCTATCAATAAAATGTTTATATTGAATTTATATGATATATAATTATTAATTATTATAACTAAATATTGTATTCACATTTCAAAAAATTTAAATTTATTATATTTTCAAAGGTTATAACATATGAAAATGAGAAAAAATTACAAATTTTTTTTTGTTATTTTATTGTTTAAATAAAACCTATAAACTAATAAATGCCTAAAAATAAATTGCTAAACTCCTAAATGACAAAACCTTTAAATACTTAAACCATTAAACAGGTGTACATTTATAAAAAATCATAAATCTCAATTTAATTTTTATTAAGTATAATTTTAAATTTTTATTTTAATTATTTTCAGTTTATTTTTATAGAAATATTAATTACAAAATAAATTATTAGCGAGACTAATCTAATTTAAATAATTTATTTTTCATCAAAAAAAATATACATCCTTATAAAAAGAGGCAAAATTTTAAAATCAAAAATTTATTATTTAGTAATATTTTTTATTTTTATTTTGAATCATTTTAGATTTTACAATTATATTTTAATTTATATCATTCTTATTAATAATAGTTAATTATTTTTTTTTTTTATCATTATTATAATATCTATTATAAAATTATTTATATTGAGTTTACATTATATATAATTATTAAGATTATTAATACTGAATATTATATTCACATTTAAAAAAATTAAAATTATTATATTTTCAATGTTTATAACTTTCATAAATTAACACAATCAAAAAATTAAATTTTTTATTTTTTCATTCTTTAAATAAAAACTATAAATCACTAAAGGCCTAAACACTTAAATCACTAAACCCCAAAACACCTAAATACTTAACCATTAAACTAGTATATCCTAAATAATAAATAATAAATCTCTATTTAATTTGTATTCATTATAGTTTTAAATATTCATTTTAATTATTTATTAGTTTATTTTTATAGAATTATAATTAAATATAAATTATGAGGAAGACAAATATAATTTAAATAATTAACTTTAATAAAAAAAAATATAAAACTTATAAAAAGAAGCAAAACATCAAAGAAAATATTTTTAGTAATATATTTTATTTTGATTTTGAATAAATTTATATTTTGCAAATATATTTTAAATAATATCTTTCTTTTTAATAATTGTTTATTAATTTATTTTTTGATCATTAATATAATATCTACAATATAATTGTTTATATTGAATTTACATGATATATAATTAGTAAGGTCATCATAACTAAATATAGAATTAACATATAAAAAAAATTTAAAAATTGTTATATTTTCAAAGGTTATTATAACCTTCAAAAATGATAAAAAATAAAATATAAATTTTTTGTTTATAATTGTTTAAATAAAACTTATAAACCATTAAATGTCTAAATACATAAATCTCTAAACTCCTAAACCTAGAAGCCCCTAAATACTTAGACCTTTAAATTCGTAAAACTTAAATATAATTTAAATAATTTATATAAATATTAATTATAAAATAAATTATGAGTGATACAAATATAATTTAAATAATATATTTTTTCATCAAAAAAAAAATAAGCTTATAAAATGTTACAAAAACTAAAAAAATTATTATTTGTAATAATTTTACTTTGATTTTGAATCATTTTAGGATTTTTAATTATATTTTTAATTTATATGTATCATATCAATAATAGTTTATTATTTATTTTTTGATAATTGATATAATATCTATCAATAAAATTGTTTATATTTTGTTAATATTATATATAGTTTAATAATTATTATTACTAAATATTGTATAAACATTTTTAAAAAAATTTAAAATTATTATATTTTCTAATGTTTATAACATTTGAAAATTTGAATAAATATCAAAAATAAATTTTTTTGTTATTCATTATTTAAATAAAAACCTATAAACCACTAAATGCCTAAAACTAAATTTCTTAACTCCTAAACAACAAAACCTTTAAATACTTAAACCATTAAATTGGTATACATTAATAATAAATAATAAATTTCAATTTAATTTTTATTAAGTATAATTTTAAATTTTTTATTTTAATTATTTATCGTTTATTTTTATAGAAATATCAATTACAGAAAAATTATTAGTGAGACAGATATAATTTAAATTAAACCAGTATCTCTAATAATAAATAAAATAAATAAATCTCATTTTTTTTTCATTATAATTTTAAATATTCATTTTAATTATTTATTTGTTTATTTTTATATATAATATTAATTACAAAATAAAGTAAAAATATAAATATAATTATATAAATTATTTTTCAACAAAAAAATATAGATAAACTAATTAAAAGAATAAAAAAAATAACAACAAAAATTATTATATAGTAATATATTTTGCTTTGTTCTGAATCATTTTAGGTTTGTAATTATATTTTAATTGATATCTAACTTATTAATAATAGATTATTAAATTATTTTTTTATCATTATTAAATATTTATAAATAAAAATGTTTATATTGAATTTATATGAAATATATATTTAATAATTATTATAACTAATATTATATTCACTTTTGAAAAAAATTTTAAAATTATTATATTTTCAAGATTATAACCTTTTAACATGGGAAAATAAAAATTAATATTTTTTTTATTATTTTATTGTTTAAAAAAACCTATACATACAAAATGCCTAAAAATTAAATCACTAAACTACAAAATCCGGATACCCCTATATAGATAATTATTTAAACCGTATACCCAAAATAATAATTAATAAATCTCATTTTTATTATTTTTTCATTATAATTTAAAAAATTTATTTTGATTCATTAGTTTTTTATTTATAGATATATATTAATTATAAAATAAATTATGAGTTAAAATATAATTTATAAAAATTATTTTACATCAAAAAATAGATAAGCTTATAAAAAGAATAAAAATTTAAAATCAAATAATTATTATTAAGTAATATATTTTTTTTGCTTTTGAATCATTTTAGGTTTTGATATTATATTTTAAGTAATATCAATGTTATACATAATAGATTTTTAATTTTTTTGATAATTATTAGAATATCTATCAATAAAATTGTATATATTGAATTTATATAATATGTAATTATTATGATTTATATAAATAAATATTTATTCACTTTTTGAAGAAAATTTAAAATTATTATATCTTCAAAAGTAACCTTTGAAAATATCAAAAAATAATAAAAATAATTTTTTTTTTTTAATTGATAAATAAAACCTATAACCACTAAATGCATACACAGTTAAATCAGTAAACTCCCAAACCTCGTAATGCCTAAATATATAAACCATTAAACTGCTATATACTACTTAATAATTAATAAATTGAATTTTTATTTCAATTTTTTATTATTTTAAATAATCATTTTAATTATTTATTAGTTTATTTTTATAGAAATATACTTTACAAAATAAAGTATGAGTGGGACAAATATAATTTAATTAATTTATTTTTAATAAAAAAAATATACGGTTCTAAAATAAGTAAATTTAAAAATTAAAAATTATTATCCAGTAATATATTTTACTTTAATTTTGAATCAATTTTGGTTTTGTAAATATTTTTTAATTAATATCTATCTTTTTATTAATAGTTTATTAATTTAATTTTTTGATCATTTTTATATTATCTATCAATAAAATTGTTTATCGAATTTATATTTTATATAAATATTAATATTTTTATAACTAAACATTGTATTCACATTTCATAAATTATAATATTATTATATTTTTCAAAGGTTATAACCTATGAAATGATAAAAACATAAATCGCTAACTTTTAACGACAAAATCTCTAAATGAACTTAAGCAATTAAACTGGTATCCATTAATAATAAATCTTATATCTCATTTTAATTTTTATTCAGT
>JAREIK010013002.1:0-23203 GCA_029783825.1 Sapria himalayana | reverse complement strand
CATATCTATTATTAATCTATCTTTTTGTATGTATTTATATTCTATCTATTTGTCTATTTGTTTATTTGTCTCCTACCATTCTGAATGTCTGCCTGCTTGACTAACTGACTAATGAACTATTTGTATGTCAACTATTTGTTTCTTTGTCAATCTGTTAATATGTCTATCTCTGAACCTATTTTTCTATCTATATGTCTAACATTATATTTATCTATTAATCAATATATTTGACTATCTCTCTCTCTATTTATCTATTTATTTATCAATCAATCAATCTATCTATTTATTTTTATTTCTATCTATCTTACTAACTATCTATGTATATATCTATCTTTTTATCTATTTATATATCTATCTATTAATCTTTTTGTCTATCTATTAATCTATCTATCTATATATTAGTCTATCTATCTGTCTATATATCTTTCTATCTATCTAAAATTGTATATCTATATATCTATATATCAGCCTATCCGTCTATCTATCTGTATATCTTTCTATCTATCTATATATCTATATGTCTATCAATCTATCTATATGTATATCAATAGGTCTATCTATATGTCTATTAATTTATCAATCAGTCTATAAATATGTCTATATATCTATCTATATATCTAACTATATATTTATCTTTTAATAATCTATTTATCTAATTATCATACAATCAATCTATCTAATTATCAATCTATCTATTTGTCTATTAATATGATATATATATCTATCATTTATCTACTTATTTATCTATCAATCTGTCTATCTATATGTCTATTAATCTATCTATCAGTCTATCTTTCAATATTTTTATCAATACGTATATCAATCTGTCTATCAATATATCTATATATTTGTTTATAAATCTATCAATTTAATTATCAATCTATCTATCAATCTATCAATCTATCTGACTATCTTTCTGTCAATCTCTCTATCTATCTGCCTATATATATGTCTATCTAACTACCTATCAATTGATCTATCTATATGTCTATCTATCTATTTATAGGAATACATATCCATCTATCTATTAGTCTATGTATCTGTATCTCTATACGTCTATCTATCAATATATCTATATGTCTATCTATCTATCTCTCTACCTATTTGTCTATCTTTCTGTCTATCAATATATCTATGTATGTGTCTATTTATCAATTTAACTATATATCTATCAATATATTTATCATTATATCTATCTTATTTGTCTAACTATTTGTATATCTATCTAATGATCTATCTTTCTATCTATATATTAGTCTATCTATCTCTCTATCTATCTATCTATCTATCTTATTATATATCTGTCTAACTATCTAATTATTATTCTATCTTTAAATATGTCTATTTATTTGTCTATCTATCTAGATAACTATATTTCTATCTCACTCTCTATTTATCTATCTAACTATATATCAGTCTACCTACCAACCTATCTATTTGATATATATCTATATGTTTATCTATCTATTAATTTATCTATCTCTATATCAATTTATCTATCAATATATCTATTAATCTAATTATCAATCAATCTATCAAACTCTCTATAACTAAATCAATCTATTTTCTTTTTATTTTGCTATCTATCTGCTTATCTCTTTATCTATTTGACTATCTATTTATTCATCTATATATTTATGTATCAATCCATCTATCTTCTATTTATATATCCATCTATCTAATGGTCTATCTATTTATCTATCTATCTATCTATCCTTCTATATATCTATTTAGCTATCTATCTGTCTATCTATCTGTCAATCATTTTGTATATCTATGTGTCTATATATCTATATAATAATCTATCTATCTATAGATCTATCTATCAATCTATCTCTCTATCTATCTCTCTATCTATCTGTCTCTCTATCTATCTATCTTTCTATCTATCTATCTTTCAATCTATATATATATATTTATTTATCAATCTATCTATCTGTAAATCTATTTATATATCTTTCTATCTAACTATCTATCTATCTATCTATCTATTTTTGTATCTATTTTTCTATCTATCTATCTATCTATTCTTGTATCTATTTTTCTATCTATCTATCTATCTATTTGTCTATCTATCTTACTAGCTATCTAAATATATTTGTCGATCTATCTGATTTTATATCTATCTATATGGCTATCTATATGTTTATGTATTTGTCTATCAATCCATCTATCAATCTATGTTTTTATCTATCTGTCTATCTATCTATCTATTTGTATATCTATATATCTATCTCTCTATCTATCTGTCTATCTATCTATTTATCTATCTATCTATCTATCTAAATTTTTATCTATCTATATGTCCATCTATTTATCTATCTATTTTCCTATCTATCCGCCTACTTTTTATCTATTTATCTATCTATCTATCTATCTATCTATATAGGTGTCTATCTATCAATCTGTCTGTCTATATATATATATATATATGTCTGTCTATAAATCTGTCTATCTTTCTATCTTACTATATAGATCTATATATTTGTTTATCTATTAACTAACTATCTATCTATTTATTTGTCTATTGATCTTTATATCTATCTATATATCTATCTATCTATCTATTTGTCTGTCTATTTATATTTCGGCCTATCGATATGAATATCTATTTGTCTATAAATATGTCTTTCTATTTGTCTATATCTATCTTTCTATCTATCTATTTGTCAATCTATATGTCTATCTATTTGTTTATCTATCTCTCTATCTATCTCTATATCTATCTATATATATGTCTATCTATCTATCTATCTACCTATATAATTATCTATCTATATAACTATCTATTATTCAATCAATATATATATATATATATATATATATATAGATATCTGTATATATATCAATATATATATCTATTTATATGTTTGCATATATGTCTATCTATTTATCTATCTATTGCTAATCTATATGTCAATCTGTCTGTCTAATTTTCTCTCTCTATACATGCCTATCTATGTGTATATCTATCTGTGTATCTAACTATGTGTCTATGTATATATTTTTCTTTCTATCTGTCTATATATCTCTCTATCTTTTCTGTCTGTCTATTTTTCTATCTATCCATCCAACTATATATATGTCTATTTATCTTTCTATATGTCTATCTATCTATCTCTCTATCTATTTATCTACCTCTCTATCTATTTATCTATCTCTCTATCTATTTATCTATCTTTCTATTTATAAGTCTATCTATCTGTCTCTCTAGCTATTTTTTTTGTATCATCATATCTGTCTATTAATCTATATGTCGATCTAATTGTAATCTGTCTATATACCTTTCAGTCTATCATTCTATCTATCTTTCTATCAATCTTATTATCGGTCTTTTTATCTATCATTCTATATTTCTATTAGTCTATATGATTATCTATCTCTTTGTGTATTTATATATATATATATCAATATGTCTATATATCTATCATCAAATTTCTCTACCTATATATGTCTGTCTATCTATTTGTCTATCTATATTTCTATCCATCAGTATATATGTCAATCTATAAGTCTATTTATCTATCTGTATATCTTTATGTTTATCTGTTTGTCTATCAGTTTGTATATCAAAGTATCTATATGTCTATCTATCTATCTATCTTTCTATCACCATGTCTATCTATCTGTTTGTTTATCTGTCTTTCAATATGTATATCAATCTTTCTATCAATCTATCTTTCAATATGTCCATTAATTTATCTATCAATTTGTCTATTAATTTGGCTATTTTCTATATGTCTAACTAACTGTCTATCTATTTGTCTATCTATATGTCTATTTATCTGCCTATCTATTAGTCTATCTATTTATCATTCTATCAATCTATCTATATATCTATATATCTATCTATCTATTCGTCTATCTATTATATTTTTATCTATATATATTTCTATGTGTCTATCAATTTATCTATGTTTATGTCTATATATATGTCTAACTATCTATCTATATATCTATCTGTTAATCAATCAATCTATCTATTTATTTATCTATCTGTCTATTTATCTATCCATCAGTTTATCTATCTTTCTAACTATCTATCTATCAAACTATCTATAATATGTCTATTTTTGTGTTTTTGTGTCTAACTATCTAATTATCTATCTATCATTCTGTCTATCTGTCTATTTATATATCTATGTAATTGTTTATCAATCTGTCAGTCAATCTATCTATTAATCTAACTATCAATCTAACTATCAATCTAAATATCAATCTGTCTATCTACCTATATATCTGTATATCTGATTATCCATCTATATGTTTATCTATCTATCTATATTTCTGATTATCTATCTATCTATCCAACTATTAATCCATCTTACTCTATGTATATCTATATTTCTATCTATTTATCTGTCTATATATGTCTATCAATTTGTATATCTGTGTGTCTTACTATTTATCTATCTATATATCTATCTTGTAATATATCTATCTATCAATTTATCTATCTATATGTATAACTATTTGTCTATCTATCTGTCTATCTATTTTTCTATCAATATGCATATCTATCTATAAATCTATCTATATATTGATATATTTATTAATCTATCAAACTATATAATCAATCTATAAATCGAGCTCTATTTGTTGTCTATCTATCTATTTAACAATCTTTCTATCTATCTATTTATCATTTTATCTGCTTATCTATCTATTTATCAATCTATCTGTATAATAATCTATCTCTCTATTTGTCTATTTGTCTATCTTTTAATCTATCTATTTGTCTACTTGTGTATTTATCTTTCTATCAATTTGTCTATATATTTGTCTATATATCTATCATCTATTTATCTATCTGTCTATCTGTCTATCAATCATTCTATTTATATGTCGATCTATCTATCTATCTATTTATTTGTGTATCTATTTGTCTATGTATCTTTCTATCTATCTATCTATCTATCTATATATCAATCCATCTAAGTATCTATCTATCTATCTATCTATATGTCTATTTATATGTATATCTATCTTTCTATCTATATTTCTTTAATTTGTTTATCTATCTGTCTATCTATCTTTCTATATGTCTATCTATGTCTATTTATTTGTCTATCTTTCAATCTATATATTTATTTATTTATCAATCTATCTATATATATATCTATCTATCGACCTATTTGTCTATCTATCTGTCAATCTATCTCTCAATATATATGTATATCTATCTATTTATATGCCTATCTATCTGTCTTATTATTTTTCTATCTATCTATCTATCTATATATTTTTTTATCTATATTATTTCTTTATATATCTATCTATCTATTAATAAATTTATCTTTCTTTCTTTTTTTTCTAACTGTGTGTCTATCTATCTCTCTATCTATCTATATATCTATCTTTTTATCAATGTGTCTATATGTAAATCTATTTGTATTTCTATCTGTCTAACTACCTATCTTTCTAAACATCTGTCTATCTATCTATCTATATATATGTCTTTCTTTCTTTATTTCTATCTATCTGTCTATCTATCTGGCTGTCTATCTATCTATCTAATTTCATATCTATCTATATATCTATATATCTAACTATCTTTCTTTCTTTCAATATGTCTATTTGTATATCTATCTATTTGTTTATCTACCTTTCTATCTATCTATGTATCTATCTGCCTATATATTTTTCTATATATTTTCATGTCTATCTATCTATTTATCAATATATATATCTTTCTATTTATCTGTCTATCTATATTTCTTTTTCTTGTGTCTATCTATCTATCTATCTATCTATCTTTCTGTCTATCTATCTATGTGTATATATATATATATATATATATATATATATATATATATATATATATATATATATATATATATATATCTACCTATCTATCTATCTATCTTTGTATTTATATATCTATCTATATGTCTAACTAATTTTCTATCAATCAATCAATTAATCTATCTGTCTATCTTTCTAAAATTATTAATAGATAAATAAATAACTATTTTTATAATATTAATAAGGACTAAAATAACTATTTTTAAAAATATAAAAATAAGGACTAGTAAATATATTAATTTATTATATAAATAACTATTTTATAAATAACTATTTTATAAATAACTATTTTATAAATAACTATTTTATAAAAATAACTATTTTTATTATATAAATAACTATTTTATATAATAAATAAATAATTTAAAAATATAAAAATACAAAAAAAATTATATTAATTAGGACTAAAATAACTATTTTTATTATGTATTAATTTTTAAAAAGAATCATCCAATATAAATTATAAAATTATTAATTAAGAAACATAAAAATTTGTATTAAATTAATATTAAATAATTAATTCAAAAAGTATAATAAAATTTTTCGATATTTTAAAAATTAAATTAACATACATTATTATAAATGTAAAATAATTCATTGTATGATAATATAAAAAAAATTCAAAAATATTTGAATTGATGAATAAACTAGTAAATATTAATATTATTATAAGTATAAAATAAATTTTATGATTATAAGAAACCTTTAAAAAAATAATTAATGCAAGATATGAAAATATTGAAATATAATAAAAATATAAATTTTTTCAATATAGTTAAAAGAAAATAAATTAATATTTAAAAATAAATACATAGATGTCTGCTCCTGCTAAAATTTATAAGAATTAAACAATTGAATAATATTTTTACTATTAACTTTTAACATTAAGTCTTTATTAAAATAATAAATATAACTTATTTTAATGATCTTCTCACTTTAAAATTTTTTTGAATTTTAAAAATTATTAATGATATCAAATAATATGAAATTTTATGCCTTTAAAATTATTTCATATTATCTTTATAAAAATTAATATGAATTCATAAAAATTTATAACCATAAAATATAAATTTTTATATATTTTTTAATATTAAAGTATTTTATAACTCTTAGGAGTGTGGCTAGAAGATAAATCATCTTTTCATGTATGTCTTATTATATGAAGTTTATTAATTTTGTAGTTATTTAATATTTTTTCTATAAGACTAAACATATATTTTTTTAAATTGTTTATATATTTATTATTTAATTAATATTATAATAAAAAATTATAAGGTGTTTATTTTTCATGTGTACCTTGCTACACATGCTTTAATTTTCATGAAAAATTTTTGATGGTAAATAAAATAAATGAGTATTTTTGTATTTTATATATATATTGTTTATTTAATGTTTTTATAATTAAAAATATAAATATTAAGGTAATATATATAATCACTTGTTGAGACTCTAGAGACAACTCTTATAAGTGAAGCACATATCCTCAGTAGTCCGCCATCTATATCTCATCACCGATGCATCAAAACTTATTGGAAGATTAAGCAAAATTTTGATATTGATTTGAGGCACATTTTCTTCTCAATTTTTCGTCTATTATCTTAATGCAAGAGTTTGAATATTGATTCTGTTAATTTTTTTTCTGTAATTCATCGTCTTTAATCACCATTGTATGCTTGGATTTCTTATATAAACTTATTCGTATACATACTTCTAGCATCTGTGATATAATGCATTCTCATTGTGTGGATGTTGATGGTGCATAGCAGAAATGCTGACTTGATATCTACATCAATATACAAAACTATATATAAATCATATACATAAACATAAGTGTATTTATATAAGTGTATTTAAACATTACTATATATCAATATGCATGTGTGATATAATTTGAATTTCTTATGTGTATTTTACAATATATACAACTATAAAAATAGTATACATAAACATAATTATATATAAATATAACAACATATATTTAATATATATATATATATATATATATATATATATATATATATAACTATATATAAATGTATTTAACAATATGTATATCAACATATTAGTATATATAAATATAATTATCTACATTAATATACATACCTATATATATATAGTATTCATAAACAGCATAAGGTATGCTGACTTGATATCTACATCAATATACATAACTATATATAAACGGTATACATAAATTGTATACATAAACATAAGTTTATTTTATATAATGGTATTTAAACATAACTATACATCAATATGCATGTGTGATATAATTCAAATTTCTTATATAAGCATATTTAATATACTTATAATTATAAAAATAGTATGCATAAACATAACTATATATAAATATAACAACGTATATTTAATATACATACACATATATAGATATATAACTATGTATAAATGTATTTAACAATATGTATATCAACATATTACTATATTTAAATGTATTTATCTACATTAATATACATAACTATATATAAACAGTATGCATAAATAGTATACTTAAACGGTATAAGGTATGCCGACTTAATATCTATATCAATATACATAATTATATATAAACAGTATAATTAAACATTATATATAAACATAAGTGTATTTTATATAAATGTATTTAAACATAACTATACATCAATATGCATGTGTGATATAATTCGAATTTCTTATATAACTGTATTTTACTATATCTATAAGTATAAAAATAGAATAGATAAAATTACTATATATAAATATAACAATGTATATATAATATACATATATATATATATATATATATATATATATATATATATATATATATATATATATATATATATATATATATATATATATATATTTATTTATTTATTTATTTATATATTTATATATGAATCTATTTATCGATATTATATATAAATGTATTTATCAACATTAATATACATAACTATATATAAACAGTATACATAAACAATATATTGTATGCCGACTTGATATATACATCGATATACATAACTATATATAAATAGTATACATAAACAGTATACATAAACATAAATGTATTTAACAATATGTGTATTTTACTATATCTATAACTATAAAAATAGTATACATAAACATAACTATATATAAATATAACAACGTATATTTAATATACATACATATATATATATATATATATATATATATATATATATATATAACTATATATAAATGTATTTAACAATATGTATATAAACATATTACTATATATAAATGTATTTATCTACATCAATACCTATACATAGACATATGTCTAAATATATATAATTACATGAAAAACTATATATAACTACATCTACAACAAGTATAACTACATGCTTTAGAAACTTAATATCCATTCATATCATTTATCTCATTCATACATGTTTTTTTTGGATATTGTATAAATTTTTATCATTTTCCCATATAGTTTAGGAACTTAAATTTAATTTTTTTAACCTCAAATGTTTTTTATTGTATTTTTTATATGTTTGTATAAATCATTATGATTTAATATGTTTAGTGTTTGTATTTTTGTTTCACTTAATATCATTTAACTAAAATTAATTTCTAATTAAAATGTTCATTTGTTAAAATTCATTTTGTAAATTTCAAAACAAATAACAATATATTTGTGTAATAAATATTATAGAAAATTTCTAAAATATATATTTGATGTAGTTTCAATTTACAAAGAAAAAACTTTAAAAATAAAATTTATTTATAAAATAAAATTTGCACATCATAATATTCAATATGTTATATGTATTATAAATAAACAATGTTTGAAATGTATCTATTAATTACAAAAAAAACATTGTAATGTATTAAATTTGAAAAAAAAATCTAAAAATAATTATTTCAAAAAACAAATTCATATATTTATATGGTCATTTATATATTTTGAATAAAATAAAAAAATAATTACTTGTAGAAAAAGGTACTCTTGTATTTATATGGTAATCTGTTTTGTTTGAATATAATTAAAGAGATAATTATTTTTTACAAAACATTAAAGGCATATATTTATATGCACTCATTATATTTATTTGAATTTTAAAGTTTCTAAAAATTTATTAATAATAATAAATAATAGGTTGAAATTTATCACACACTAATATTTTAATAAAAATATTATATAGAGAAATAAAAACAATATTATCTATTTATTAACTATATTTTAATTTTTAACATAATTGTAAAACTAAAATAATTTTCAAATATGTCAACTTCATTTCTATATATGAGTATATTGATAGTTATTTTAATATAAATATTAAAAAAACAACTATTTGAATAAAATAGAAGCTCATATATTCAATTCACAATTTTATTTTACGCAAAAAAATACTTCACACGCACACACACACACACACTCACACACACGCATACACACAAATATTTGTTTTAAATATAAAAAATTTACAATATTTTATAAATTGTGTACAATATATAATATATTATTTTAATTAAATTTTCAAAATGAAAAAATTTTAAATACATTTACACACACACACACACACACACTAACCACACACAAATATAATAGTTTCATGTGTAACTTTAAAAATACATTATGTATATAGCTATATGAGTGTGTTTGTGTGGGTCTACAGTAGTATATGCATGCATACAAGTATAACACACTACTTTAAAAATGTAGATACATGTGTGAATATATACAAAAGTACAAATATGTGTATGCTGATATATAATGAATAGTAATGTATATGGATGGATAAATGTGAGTGTGTGTGTAGGGCAGGGTGTATGCACATATATATTTATGCATATATATGTAAATATCAATATTAATTTTGAGAAGAAATATACTTGAGCACATAAATTTTAACATGTTACCCAAATTCGTGAGAGTAGGAGCAAAAAGTTACATTATTGCAAGATACTAATAATATCTCATCCATAACATTTTGCCTCATAATTTGATCATAGTACTACTTACAATGATAAGGTTCATTCAATACTACATGCCATGGAGTTACATTTTTGAACTTTATTACTTGTTAAACTCATATACTTGTGATACATTTTACCGTGCTATAAAATAATTAACACTTACATTGATTTTTGTAGTGTCTTGTATCTCTATAATTTCAAAACTTAATGGTCTTTGAGCTATTATAATTACAATGATTCTTATATTTAGACCTCTAGTTTTTTTATTTGTTTGACATTTTCTCTTTGTTGAATTTCTTTCAATTAACTTTGTATATAATTTTAAAGAGGTTGATGTTTCACTTGTCTATCTCTTTTGAATCTCCTTGCTGAGAATTAAATCCTGAACATCATCGAATTTCAATTTATTAGTTTTTGATGAACTTTGCACAACTATAATTGTAATACGTTAATTTTTGATAGATAACACAAAATTATCAATACACATACTTCATCATTGACTTCAATACGAAACAAAGTTAAATTGGGTTGTGATTGTGTTGACTTCATTGAGTTACTATGTCACTGATGTGTTTTCTGTCAACTACAGATTGAAAAAATACTTCATAATGTGCACTTTTTTAGCTTCAATTAGTTTTTCATATATAATAGCAAGAGCCTTCGTAAGCCTTACTATGCTCTTCTCATTTTTTATATTGAAACTATGTTGGTAAGATATCATATTTCAGATGAATTCAAGTTCTAGTATGTGATCTTCTTCCTTCATAGACTTTATTTTCTTCCTCAGAAGGGGATGATATAGAATTTTCGAGTATATAAATTTCAGATAGAATTTCATAGACTCTATCTTCTTCAGATTTCTAATAATTTTTTCATAGTATTTCATGAGAAATAGTACCATATAAATTGAAATAAGATTTCTTTATGTAGTATATAGGAGTAAAATAGAATCAAACATAAAAAAAATAATAATATGATATATTTATTCAATCAAATTGGAATAAATATATTAAATCAAACTCAATTTTAATCAAACTAGTTAGATCAAATTAGTTTTACCTCTCTCTCATTCTCTTTGACATAGAATTTGGCAAAATTCATTGCATAATTTTTGAGACCTTGGAAGAAGTTGATGTTAAGAGACTGTGGAATATGGTGATGATGATGCGCCACTAGGTGAGCTCCATGTCAAGGTGCTTGGTGTATTTTTCCAAGCATAGATATGATGAATCCAATGTCATTTCTATATTTAGCTTATTTTGCCAACTAGAGTCTCTTGTTGGCCAAAAATAATGACAGAGAGTGATCTTTTGTTTTTTTTTGTTACATCTAATCACTTCTTCACACAAGTTACATTCCAAAATGTAACAATAAAAGTAAGGTGTCTATAATTAATTAATTTCATACAAATATATATATATATATATATGTGTTGTTATATTTATACATATTTATGTTTAAGTATATGATTATTATAGTTATAGATATAGTAAAATATATTAATATAAGAAAATCAAATTATATCACACATGCATATTGATGTATAGTTATGTTAAAATACACTTATTGATTTGACGAACTTAGATGTATAAAGATTTATACATTTATATATAATTATATATAAATGTATTTAACAATATGTGTATCAACATATTACTATATATAAATGTATTTATCTACACAAATACCTATACATAGCCATATGACTAAATATATATAATTACATGAAAAACTAAATATAACTACATCTACAACATGTATAACTACATGCTTTAGAAACTTAATATCCTTTCATATCATTCATCTCATTCATATATATATATTTTTGATATTGTATAAATCTTTAGTATTTTTATCATAAATTTTTGGAAATTAAATTTAATTTTTTCAACTTTAAATGTATTTTTAATGTATTTTTATATGTTTGTATAAATCATTATACTTTAATATGTTTAGGATATGTATTTTTGTTTCACCTAATATCATTTAACTAAAATTGATTTTTAATAAAATGTTTATTTGTTTAAATTCATATTGTAAATTTCAAAACAAATAACAATATGTTACTGTAATAAATATTATAAAAAATTTTCAATATATATATGTGATGTAGTTTCAATTTACAAAGATAAAACTTTAAAAATAAAATTTATTTAAAAAATAAAATTTGCACCTCATAATATGCAATATGTTATATTTATTATACATAAACAATGTTTAAAATGTATCTATTAATTACAAATAAAAAACATTGACATGTATTCAATTTTAAAAAAAATTTTAAAAATAGTTATTTAAAAAAACAGATTCATATATTTATATGGTCATATATATTTTTTAAATAAAATAAAAAAATAATAACTTGTAGAAAAATTTACTCATGTATTTAAATGGTAGTATATTTTTTTTAACATAATTAAAGAAATTATTGATTTTTTACAAAAGATTAAAGACATGTATTTATATGCACTACATCATAATTGCTTGAAATTTAAAGTTTCTAATAATTTATTAATAATAATATATAATAGGTAGAAATCTATCATAAACATTAATATTTTAATAAAAATATTTTATAAAAAAACAAAAACAATATTATATATTTATGACCAAAATTTTAATTTTTAACATAATTTACAAATATACCATTTTCATTAATTTATATGCGTATAATGATAGTAATTTTAATATAAATATTAAAAAAACAACTATTTGAATAAAATAGAAGCTCATATATTTAATTCATAATTTTATTTTAAGCATTAATATGCTAAACACACACACACGTGCACACACACACACACACAAATTTATTTTAAATATAAAGAATTTATAATATTTTATAAATTGTGTACAATATATAATATTTTATTTTAATTAAATTTTCAAAATCATAAAATTTTAAATACATTCACAAAGACACAGACACAGACACACACACACACACACACACACACACACACACATATATATATAATAGTTTCATTTGTAACATTAAAATACATTACGAATATAGATATGTGTGTGTGTTTGTGTGGGTGTTAAGTAGTATATGCATGCATACAAGTATATACACTATACTTTGAAAATGTCGATACATGCGTGAATATATATGAAAGTACAAAAATGTGTATTGTGATAAATAATGTATAGTAATATATATAGATGTATAAGTGTGTGTGTGTGTGTGTGTGTGTGTCAATGTATATGCACATATATATTTGTGCATATATATGTAAATATCATAATTATTTTTGAGAAAAAAAATACTTAAGCACATAATCATTATCATGTTTTACAAGTTCATGAGGGCACAATCAAAGAGTGACATTATTGGAAGATACTACTAATCTCGCATCTACACTTTGCCTCATAATTTGATTTGAATACTACTTGCAATGATAAGGTTCATTCAATACTACATACCATGGAGTTACATTTTCATTCAATACTATAATTTGTTCAAATAAAAAAATCTATCTAATATCTTCTTCAATAACTCTTCGTCTTCTTTTTCTAGTCTTGATAAGCTATTTTCAATTTTGATTATATGTACATTTCTTATCTAATATCTCTAGTTCAAACTATTGTAATAGTAAAATCCACCAAATCAATCTAGGCCTGATATCTTTATTTTCTATGATATATTTGATTATAGAATATTTAGTATATACTATGACTGGTTCCCAGTAAATATGATATTAACTTGCCAAAAGAAAAGAATATTTATACACGTTCTTTTTCTATAGTGGTGTAATTCAATTAGGCATCTCATAGTGTGTTGTTATCACAGTATATGATAACTATTTATAAATATTTGTATACCCATATAAAAATTTTCATAATTATATTTAACTATATTTGGAACTATGTAAACTATTTTTATAATTATATTAATAACTATATATAATTATTTTTTTAACTATATAATATTTTATAACTATATGAGTAATTCTATATAACTATATTTTTAACAAAATATATCATATGTATAATTATATATAACTATATATAATTGTAGTTTACTATATGTATAATTATATATAACTATATCTTTAACTACATACATATTTATAACTATATGTGTATGACTATATATAAATATTTGTATAACTAACACTCTATATAATTAAATATAATTATATTTGTATCTATGTATACATATATCTATTCATATAATAAAATCTATATATTTATTTATATCTTTGTATATATTTATAAATAACTACTTATAACTACTTGTATGAATATATCTATATATAATTATATGTTTAACTTTATATAACTCTTTTTTTAATTATGTATACTATAGGTATAAGAACATATAGAGGTTGACCTCCCTCTTTGGTGACCATATCTTGAGGTCTATTGATTTTGTTTCTTTCTCTCATCGGATCTTTTTACTACCATATGACAAAGGATTTGAGATTTAGTGGAAGAAATGAGATTTATGTTCAAAAAGCTATTCAGTAGGCTGTTTGCCGACAAGGAGATGAGTATTTTGATGTAGGTCTTGATGCTAGTGGAAAGATAACCATTCTGTATAAGTTGATGTTTGGTGAAATTTTCACCACAATTCCTACTATTATCTTCAATGTAGAGGCTGTTTAATATAAAAACATTAATTTCACTGTGTGGGATGTTGGGGGTCAAGACAAGTTTTGCCCTTTCAGGAGGGATTACTTCCAAAATACCCAAGGTCTCATATTTGTGGTGGATAGCAATGACAGAGATTGAGTAGTTGAAGCTAGAGATGAGTTGCATAGGATGCTAAATGAGGAAAAGCTTCGGGATGCAGTTTTGCTAGTGTTTTCCAATAAGAAAGATCTTCCCAATGCGATGAATGCAGCTAAAATTACTGACAAGCTAGGACTTCACTATCTTCTCCAATGCCATTGCCACATTTAGAGCATCTGTGCTACCTCTGGCGAGGGCCTCTACGAGGGTCTTGATTGGCTTTCCAATTACATTGCTAGCAAATCATAAACAATTTAAGCAGGATGAGGTAAACTTTGTTGACATATCTCGATGAAAGTGATGCCAATAATTAAACTGTTATATTTTTTTTATAATATTAAACTATCAAAGACTTTCTATATTTTGTTGAAATTTATCGGTGTGTTTTATTTTAAAATACATGCTTATTCATCATATCTCTATTATTTATTCTATGTTTTATTTTGTATAATAGATGGTATCTAAAGGGCGTGGACGTGGTGGAGGTAGATGTGGACGTAGAAATGAACCAAATTCATCTAGTATGTTACATCATGTTACAAAATCAGTACCATCTCATACCCACCATATCTAGACTTCAACATCACAATCATCATCTTCATTTCTATCACCATCACCATCATTGAGACCTCTACTATCACCTTTATCAGATATAAACCCACCACCCATAATGCTTCCTGCACACACTTTTCATCCATCTCTATCTTCTACACCACATCTTACAACTATAGTTCCACCATTTACAAAACCAAAGGCATCATCAAATGCTGTGCCTTCCTCTATAGTCAGTGCAAGGTTAGTAATTATGATTATGGATTAGAGGTAAAATAAATATGTAAATATGACTTGAAAAAAAAATTTTGATGTTACCGTAAGTGGTTTTTTTATATTTTTATGATTTGCTTGTTTTTAATGATATTTATTTATTTGTACAGTTTTATTCCACCACACAAGTGTTCAATATAATTACAAAGTCTTTGAAAAAAATGGTTGATTCTAAAGCATTCTCCTGGAAGAAAGTTTCTGAATCGACAAAAGAGTCTTATTTTAATGCCTTTCAGGTAAAAATAACAAAACAAAAGCATTGAAAAATAATTATCTAATTACTTAACTATTATGTTGGCTATTATTCAAGCAGTAAATAATTATGTTATTGTTAATATAAATTCTTTTGTGATTTTTCTAAATAAAGAATTAGTGCACACGGGCACTCAAATTTGATGAAAGGATAAAGTCATTATGGGAGATCAAAGCTGCTCATCATTATTCTAATTTTGTCCATAAATTGAAGAATATGAAAGAAGTGCCTGATTTTATATCTAAGGATGACTGGCCTGAGTGGCTTAAGTATTGGGAGGAGCCAGATGTGAAGAAAAAATTAGATATTGCTTGCAAAAATCGACGAAGTGAGGTTCCTTGACTAGGTATTAGGAATCTATCGAGACACAGGAGGGTCAAAGTCGAGCATTGAGCACGCTCAAGATTTGGTACAATTTTAAAAATTTAAACATTTATATATTTATTGGTTGTCCTAATAATCCAATAATTCAAATCTCTACATGCTTTTATTAATTTTGTTACATTTTTTGATCCTTGTTTTTTAATGACTTAATAAATTCATATACTAGGCAGGAGAATTAGGTCGAGATCCTAATTTCTATGAGATTTTCAGGATGATGCATGTGAATAAAGTGGATGGTCAGTTTGTTAACAACAAGTCTCGGATGATTGCTTTAATAATCTGTTATATTAATAAAATTTTATAATGCTACAGTACATCTTGAAAGTTGGTTGGAATGCAAAATATTTATTTTATTTTATGTATATCTAGAATAGTAATTTTCTCTATTTTATCTCAGGAACTAATGGAGGAATGTGTGACAGCTACTCATCAACAAGTTGAGTGTTCTTTGGATCTTCAACCATTTGATTATGATCCTATTTATTAGGAGACTATAAGAGGTCATAAGAAGCAGCGAGTGTACGTCATCGACTTGAAAGGAGTTACATTTTATTTATTTATAGCAGTCAAGCTTCTATTTAATCTGTCTCAGCAATGGTGGATGAGGCGGTCGAACAACAAGCAATGGAAACATATGAATATATTGTAGTTATAGAGAACGAAATGAAAAAGAACGATGAGCAGATATCTCATTTGAAAGACAAATTTATGAAATTAAAGAATATAAGGATGAGCAGTATACTACTTTGATGGAAGAAATTAAAGAAATGAATGATGAGATGAAAGAAATTAAGAATATAATGCAACAACAGATGTCCTATATGGAGTCACAGTTAGTGGCATCGGCTCAAGGAATAGCATTCTAAGATCTAGCTGTGAAACCTCACAGGAGAGGCTAACTTTCCCCACTAATTGTGAGAATGATTTGGTATGAGAATTATTTCTAAACTGTTATTGATTTTTGTCTATGTGTAGCAAAACATAATGAGATTTTTTGTAGGTTTCAATTTTTTTATTCTGGTTTTCTTCTTTTATTTTCCGATTAACTTAATAATGAATCTTTGTAGGACACATTATGTGAGACGACGAAAAAATTCAGATTCAAAGCATTCAGACATCACCACTATCCTTCCAATGCATTGGTCCCATATTTACCGATTTCAGCTTGATCAAAAGGAGTCCTAGCTCCTATTATCTTCATTATTCCTAAAACATTTTATTTTTGCACTCTCTTTCTCTCTAAACATCATTGATGGACATCTTTTAGATTTTTGTTGGAGCTGTATGACTATCAACTTTAATTTGTATTTGGTCATGTCTATAATAACTATTTTATATATTTGTGAATATGTTTGTGTGTCCCCAAATTTTTTGGGTAGAGTTTTAGCCTATTATAGGTAAGTAAAAGACTTGGCTGGTCCTCCATGGTGCTGGGATCAACACCTTAGCTTCTAAAGTTGTGAGATTAACCAAAAAAATTAATTCCACGCAAATGCAGGGTTGTTTTTGACCCTCTTATTTTGTGCAAATAAGCATCGTCGCAGTTTAGATCTGTGACTGCTTGTTATCAGTTATTGGTTTGTAAATGTAGTATGTTATGCTCTATGTGCAGGTGTTACAATGTTTTCTATCTGCGTGGAGTACCAGAGGAAAAAGAACTAGAAATGCTGACCATGCTTAAGAGACCTATATGCGTATTTTTTAAGTCATATAATATTTTCTTCTGTTGTCTTTTATGGTATGTGTATTTGCATGAAAGTACAAGTGTGTGTGTCATCTAAGGCTATGTGATTATATATACATACATATAAAACTTTAGAATGTACGTACATACATACTTGGTATAAATGTATGTGTATACTTAGTATATATCTACGTATATACTAAGTATATAAATACTTATATCTTGAGTATATATGTTTATATATACTGAGTATATTTGTATGTATATATTCAGTATATATTTTCGTATATATTGAATATATTTGTATGTATATACTTAGTATATACATATATATATATATATATATATATATATACTATAGTATATGCGTATGTATATACTCGGTATATATGTAATTTATACTCTAGTATATGTACGTATATACTCTGTATATACGTACTTTTATATTTTAGTATATACGTACGTATATACCAAGTAAATACAAAAGTGGGTGCATATATTTATTTGTAGACATGTATATATTTTCATACGTAAATACCCATTTACATGCATACACACTATTGAATATATAATTGCTCAGGCTAGTCTGGTCATCATCATCCATTGCTCACAGGTGTAAGTAATAAAAGTCCTAGATATTAAACATTTTTTAAAGTTGTGAGATGAAGATATTTCTAGTCCAGGTCAACCAGACATATAGAGGTTGGTCTTAAAAATCTTAGTAATTGTATTGATATGCAATTATCACATGGTACAAAGCGAACATATGAGTAAATAAGTTTTTTTTTTGCTATAGGTTCTGCAATGATTGGTTCTAATTATACTAGGTCTTAGAATGATGACGATGGTGATGCTGGTGTAGTGTCATGTAATTCTGGTCCAGGAAGAACATCAGGTCCTATTCTTGGAGAGGCTGCTCGCCACCCTGTCAAAAACTCGCTCAATCTAAAGTTCATCAGTCTAGCATCATCGCCCGCCCTACTTTTATTATCAGCAGCAACAGCGGTGGCAATGGAGGCAACAATGATAGTGGGGCAGTGGCGGCACTGGCAGTAGAGATGGCAGTGGCAGCAGAAAACATCAACAAATGTGGTATATACGTACGTATATACTCTATATATATGTATGTATAATACTATAGTATTTTATGTACATATATACTGGTATATATGTACTCAGTATATATGTACACATAATACTACACTTTATATATACATATACTACAATAATATATGTACGAGTGAAATTCTAGTATATATGTACACATATACTATAGTATTATATATTAATAAAAACATAGTTTTATTTATTTATTTATTTTGATTTGATTGAGTAGTTTAAATTTCTTACATATATGGTAGCTCATTGTTCTCCATATGAAGTTTGTATAAGTGAAGGGATTTTTCAATAGACATGATGCACCGTGATTCAGACAACTTTGTCGCAACAGAAAGTTGGTGATTCAGAGGAGTAGAGGGAGAGAAAGCAACGTTAATGCATGGATAGATTGTACTTATACACTGTCGGTAGATACATTGATGAATAAGATGTAATAAAATTTTTTATTTTTTTGTTTTAATTATGTAAAATATCGTATTAGAATAAGCTTTTAAATAATTTTTTTAATTATAAATTTTCATTATAGTTTCTGTTTTTATTGAATTTAATATAAAAATATTAAATGATTAATTAAAAATTTTTTAAAAAATTAATTTTTAAAAATAGTTATGAAATTAGAATAGATATGGAACACTCCCTAGCTAATTTAGCAAATTTCTTTCCGCTAATTTAGCTAGTGAAAATTCCCTTGCTAAATTAGCTAGGGGAAATTCCCTTACATTAATAGCAAGGGAAAACTCATTTGCTAAATTAGCTAGGGAATTTTCCCTAGCTAATTTAGCTAGGGATATCTTTATTTTAGCAAGAGATTTTTTTTGTCGATAAATATATTTTGCTAGAAACTATTTTCGTAGCTAATATTTAGTGACGAGCACTTTAGTTGGGGAAAGCTCCGGCGTTATATCCATTTAGCAATGGAAACTCTCATTTAGCTTGCAAATTTTGTTAGGGAAATTATTATTTTTAGCTATGAATTTTTCCATTGCTAAATTATTTGCTAGGGACACTTTCCCTATCTAAATTTTAGCGATGAGTACTTTAGATTGGGAATGGTTTCATCTTTAATCCATCGCTATATCCTATTTAGCGATGGAAAATGCCCATTTAGCTAGGTAATTGTCCTTAGCTATATGAGATTTTATTTTCACAGAAACATATTGTATCAGAATAATATATTAACTGATTTTATTTTTTGTTAATTATAAATAATGGTTTATAGTTTATATTTTAATTAAATTTAATATAAACATTTAAATATATGTAATTAATTTTTTAGTAAAAAAATAAAATTGTAAACATAGAATGAAAATAGCTAGGCATTATTTCCTCATTAATTTAGCAAGAGATGTTTCCCTCAATAATTTAGTGACGAATTATTGTGTAGCTCTAAATTAGGATCAAAATTAGCAAGGGAAAAAATTAATTCAGGTAAGAAATTTTTCGTCACTAAAAATTTTTAGCTAGGGAATTTTTTGTCATTAATTTTTAGGGAAAATACCCATTTATCTAGGGATTTTTCCTTAGTTACCTGGGATTTTTCTTGTAGCGACTGGCAAATTGATAGGTAGATAAAGAGATAGAGAGATAGATAGATAGATAAATAGTTAGAGAGATAGACATATACATAGACAAATAGATAGATAAATAGATAGATAGACAGAAAGATAAACAGACATATAGACAAGCAATTAGATAGATCAATAGATATATATATATATATATATATATATATATATATATATATATATATATATACAGATATATAGAAAGATAGATAGATAGATAGATAGAAGATAAATAGATAGATAGAAAAATAGTTAAACAGATTGAGATATAGATAGATAGATATAAATGTATAGATAAATAGATAAATTGATTGACAGATAGATAGATAAATAGATAAAGAGATAGATTGAGAGATAGACAGACAAAAAGACAACAAATAAATAGACATATATACTGATAGAGAGACAAATATATAAATAGATAGAAAGTTATACAGATAAACAAACATATAGATAAACATATAGATAGATAGATATATAGATAAATAGATAAATAAATAGACAAATAGATAGATAGATCGACAAAAAGATAAATAGCCAGATATATAGATAGAGATATAAATAGACAAATAAATAGTCAGATAGTTAGATAAATAGACAGATAGATTGACAGATAGACAAACTGATAGATAGACAGATAGATAAACATTTAGATATACATATATATAGATAGATAGATAGATATACATAGACATATAGATACATATAGATAGATAGATAAATAGATAGACAAACATGCAGACACATAGACATACAAATAGACAGATGGATAGATAGATCTATAGACATATAGATAGACTAATAGATAGAAAGATAAATAGTTTGATAGACTGACAGATAGGTAGTCATAAAGATAGTTAATAGATAGATAAATAGAATAAAGATGATAAATTGAAAGAGAGATTGATAGATTGATTGAATTAGACAAATTCATAGATAGATTAATAGATAGAATGTTAAATAGGTTGATAGACAGATTTATAAACATGTTTATAGATAGATTGATACACTAATTCAAAGATATATTGATAGATAGAATGATAGATAGATTAATAGATAGATAGATAAGCAAATTAATAAACAGATTGATTGAAAGCCAGATATAAAGATAGTTAGATAAATAGATAGATTGATAGACTGGTAGATAGACATATAGATAGATATATGTAAATAGATAGATAGAAAGATAGACATACAGATAGATAGATAAATAAATACATAGATAGATAGATAGATAGATAGACTGATTACTAGATAGATAGATAGATAGACAAAATGATAGACAAAATGATAGATAGAAAGATAGACAGATAGAATGATATACATATTGATAGACAAATAGATAGATAGATAGATAGATTATTAGACAGATAGATAGATTATTAGACATATAGAGCTAATCCATTGCTAAATTCATTGATTTTCTTGAGTGTAATTTATGTAAATATTCCATTGCTAATCTGTCGCTAATCCGTTGCAAATTTTTATTTCAAATAAAAATCATAAATCCCATTGCTATTCCCTAGCTAATCCTCCTAATTTTAGCTAGGGATTGATCCCTAGCTAAAATTTCCCTATCTAAATAAATATGTTCTTGTAGTAGATAGATAGATAGACATATAGATATATACAAATAAACATATAAATATATATAAATTTAGATGGATAAATTGATATATAAATAGATTACATATAGATAATTTGAAAAGAGACATATAGATTGATATATAGATAGATAGATTCACAAATAGATAGCTATATATATAGATTGAGATTGATTGATTGATGTTGATCGATATATTGATAGATATTTAGATGAAATATAGATAGATATATAGGCAGATAGATAGATAGATAGATAGGCAAGTAGATAGATAGATAAATTGATAGATAGATAGAATGATAGACAAA